>PVKU01005781.1:0-116245 GCA_004027475.1 Anoura caudifer
GCCAGGGCAGAGACCCTCCTGGGGTTGAGGCTATTACTTCCCCTCAGGTTACTGCTGCTCATAGGTAAGTGGTCTGCCTGAGCACAAAGGCTGCTACTGTCTGCGGGATGACTCAGCACTGGGATCCCAGTGGCTACTCTCTTAGTTCTCTCCCCAAAGCCTCTGTACCCAGTTTCTCCTCAAACATCTCTAGTCCATGCTGTCCCTGCCTTTGCCTGAGCCCCAGGTAAGTGGCTACAAATGAAAATTTGTGTGTTGTCCCTTTTAATGCTGTTACATCTCCAATCATCTGTCTCTGGCAGAGAGCAACCCTGCTGCTTTTTCCACTGGTTGTTGTCTGTGTACTTTTTGGACTCTGATGTTGTAGGCTGGGAATCCTAGCTTAGGGTTTAGACCCCAATCTTCTCTGGGGGATCCAACCAGCCATTTAATTATTCCTGCTGTGCTGCCTCCTGTGGGCACCCAGCCAGCCCTCTTGAGTCTCCACCACACTCCTTACCAAACCGGTTGTGCCAAAGCTGGTTCTGTATGTCTGAAGTTATATGCTTCTGTCTGGCTATTGCACAGTTGTTTGTTCCAGGTGGTTTCTCCACAACTGAGTTGTAATTCCAGATTGGTCCTGGGAGGAGGTCAGTGTGATTTCCATTCACTTCTCTATTTGTCCTGTTTTCCCTGCTTTTAAAATACCCATGTTCTCTCTCTACCTTTAGTGATATTTGCTAGTTGGTTGTGTATAGGGTAGTCAATGTTGCATTTTTTTCAATTTTATTTGTGGGTCTTCACTAATTTTGTATTCAAAATCTCAAATTTTACTAGACCTCACTCCTATTCTTTTTTTCATATCAAATCTTTAATTTTGTCCTGTCTTAGCCTGCTTTTTCTTTTTTCTTTCTTCTTTTTCTCCTTAACCCTGACCTTTTATTTTTCTTTATTTTACATTTTTTCATTTTCTTTTATTTCAAATTTTAATTTTTCCCTGTCTTAACCTTGTTTTCATTCCTCATTCTAGTATTCTCTCTCCTTCAATCATTTCACAATCACTTCCATTCCTCTAGACATCTCTTAAGCTTTTTTTCTTTCTATTTTCCCTCTATTCCTATTCCACATATATTAATTTTAGTTTATTTGTTGTTGATAGTGCTGTAGTGGATCTTTTCTCCAATTTAGCTCTTATATTTTTATTATTTATTTATTTTTTCTTCCTTTTTCTTTCTTTCTTTTTTTAAAACTTTAATTGTTGTTCTTGTACAGTTATCTGTCTTTTACTCCCATCCCATCCCATCACCCCAACCCCCTTCACCTCCCTCCCATATCCATCCCCCTAGTTTTTGTCCATGTGTCTTTCATACTTGTTGCTCTAAACCCTTCCCCTTTTCCCCTGAAATTCCCTCCCCTCTCCCCTCTGGTGACTGTCAGCCTGTTCTCAATTTCAGTGTCTTTGGTTATATTATGCTTGCTTGTTTTGTTGATTAGGTTCCTTTTTCTTTCTTTCTCCCACTTTATTGTATTTGATTTTAATTTCTATTTAAATCTAATATTATACACTTTATCTCTCATACTCCGTTCTACCTTCTTCAGTTCTCTTTTTTATTTATGATGTAAATTTTACTTTCTCTCTTTGCATTACTCTGATTCCCAACTCTTATTAGTATTCCTCCCTCTACCCTCTCAAAAATCACTTTTCTTTTAGTAGATCATCTCATATTCACTTTCATTTCTTATAATAATCTTAATCTCTTTACACCCTTAGTAATACTGGTTCATTTGCTGTTGATAAGGGATTCTGGGTGGGTTGTTTTTGTAGGTATGTGTTTGTTTCCTAGGCTTTGTGGTTTTATTCTGGCAGCCCCTGAATAACAGCACACAAGACTTGTTGAGTGGAGTGGCCCTCAGTCAAATAGTTAGAGGAAAGGACCTGTGAAAGAATGACCCAACAACAATCAAAACCCAGTATATCCAGATAACCAATGTAAATGGCATAAAGGGCATCCTAAGAGCATCAAGTTGGGGAGATCAAGGAGACTGCACCACTGAATCACACAGGTCTCCTATCATAGAAATTCACCCCATAAAAACAGAGGGTCAGAGCATATCAATTTAAGAAGCAGAAGCAAACAGGAATTGTCACCCCTGCCCCCAAAAAGGAAAGACAAAGAAATAACCCCTAACTGATAGGAATAAATTCTAAATAAAATAGAGGCAAGTAAACTATCAGATACTGAATTCAAACAAATGGTTACAAGGAAGCTCAATGAGCTCAGTGAGCTCACCAAAAACTATAGGGAAGCTATGAGAAACTTCCTGCAAACTGTATCAGTATGAAAAATGAAATAGAAACTATCAACAAGAGCCAAGAGGAAATGAGGCATACAATTTCTGAATTGAAGAACACAGTATAAGGAATCAAAAGCAGGTAAGGTGAAGGAGAGGATCAAAGCATTGAGCTAGATGACAAGGTAGAAAAAAACATATAAAAAAGAGCAAGAAAAGGAAAAAAGACTCAAAAAGATTGAAAATGGGTTAAGGGAATGGCAGGAGAAAATGAAATGTAATAATATCCATATAATAGGGATACTAGAAGGAGAAGAAAAGGTGCGAGGGATAGAAAATCTGTTTCAAAAATTAATGATGGAAAGCTTGCCTAATTTAATGAGAGAAAATGTCACAGAAACCCAGGAAGGACAGAAGGTCCCAATCAGGAGGAACCCAAAGAGCCCTACTCCAAGACACATCATAATTAACATGGCAAAATTGAAAGAAAAAGAGAGAATCTTAAAGGCAGCAAGGGACAAACAGGAAGTAAAATACAATGGAGCTCTGCTAAGGCTAGCAGCTGGCTTCTCAACACACTATAGGCCAGAAAGCAATGGTAAGAAATATTCCAAGCAATGAAAAGCAAAGACCTGCAACCAAGACAACTCTACCCACCAAGGCTCTCAGTTAAAATGGAAGGCTAAATAAGGAGTTTCCCAGACAAAAGAAGTCTAAAAGAATACACCAAATTAGCACTGCAAGATATGTTAAAGAGACTGCTTTCAGAAGAGGAAGAAAAACAGTGAGAGAGAGAGAGGAACTCAGGTATAAAAGGAATAAAATGGCAATGAAAAAGTACCTATCAATAATAACCTTAAATATAAATAGATTGAATGCACCAGTCAAATATCATAGGGTAGTTGAATAAATAAGAAAATCATGACCCACACATATGTTGTCTACAAGTGACCCATCTTGGAAGAAAAGACCTATACAGACCAAAAATGAAGGGTTGCAAAAAAATATTCCAAGCTGGTGGATAGGAAAATAAAGTCAGGGTAGCAATAGTTATATCAGACAAAATATACTTCAAAACAAAGGCCATAAAAAACCACAAAAGGATACTTCAAAATGCTCAAGGGAAGAATCCATCAAGAAGACATAAATACTGTAAACACATATGCACCAAATATAGAAGCACCCAAATGTATATGAAAAATCTTGGAGGACTTCAAGAAAGATATAGACAGCAACACAATTATAGTAGGGGATTTTAACACCCCACTTTAAAAAATGGATAGATCTTCCAAACAAAATATCAACAAGGATATTGTGGCATTGAACAATGCCCTAAATCAAATGGACTTAACTGATATGTATGGAACCTTTTATTCCAAAGGAGAAAAATATACATTCTTTTCAAATGCACATGGAACATTTTCAAAGGTAGATCACATGGCAAAACACAAAACAAATGTCAATAAATGCAAGAAAATTGAAATCATATTAATCATTTTCTTAGACCACAAGGGTCTGAAACTAGAAACCTACCTCAAGGAAAAAACTCAAAAAAATTCACTTATGAAGACAGAATCGCATACTATTGAACAATGAATGGGTTAATAATGAGATCAAGGAAGTAATCAAAAAGTTTCTGGAAATAAATGAAAATGAATACAGAATAGTTCAAAACCTATGGGACACAGCAAAGGCAGTCCTGAGAGTGAAGTTCATAGTGATACAAGCCTACCTAAAAAAAATAGAAACATTTCAAATAAACAACTTAACCCTACATCTACAAGAACTGGAGGAACAACAACTAA
Source organism: Anoura caudifer (assembly GCA_004027475.1). Taxonomy (NCBI): domain Eukaryota; kingdom Metazoa; phylum Chordata; class Mammalia; order Chiroptera; family Phyllostomidae; genus Anoura; species Anoura caudifer. Next base: position 4,077 of record PVKU01005781.1, read on the forward strand.
CAAAGCCTAGAGCAAGTAGAAGGAAGGAAATAATCAAGATCAGAGCAGAATTAAATGATGTGGAGATTAAAAGAATTATTTGAAGGATCAATAAATACAGGAGGTTGTTCTTTGAAAAGATGAATAAAACTGACAAGGCTTTAACCAGACTCATCAAGGGGAAAAAAGGGAGAGAACCCAAATAAATAAAATCAGAAACAAAAGAAGACAAATTACAACTGATACCAGAGAAATACAAAGGACTGTAAGAATTTATGATGAAAAACTATATGTCAAGAAATTTGAAAACCTTGGTGAAATGGACAAATTTCTAGAAAAATATAATCACCCTAAACTGAATTAAGAAGAAGAAGAAAGCCTGAACAGACCAATAACAGCAGTGAAATTGAATTACTAATCGAAAAATTCCTGGCACACAAAAGCCCTGGACTGGATGGTTTCACAGAAGAATTTTACAAAGCATTTAAGGGAGAGCTAATCCCTATCCTTCACAGACTTTTCCAAAATATCCAAGAAACAATAAGACTCTCAAACTCTTTTTATGAAGCCAGCATCATTCTAATCTCAAAACCAGATAAAAACACAACAAAGAAAAGAAAACTATAGGCCAATATTGCTGCTGAACATAGGTGCTAAGATCCTCAACAAAATATTGGCAGACTTCATCCAGCAATTCATTAAAAATATCATACACCGTGTCAAGTGGGATTCATCCCAGGGGTGCAAGGATGGTACAATATTTGCAAATCAATACATGTAATGTATCACATAAACAAAAACAAAGACAAAAATCACATTATCATATCAATAGAGGCGCAAAAAGCACTTGATAAGGTACAGCACAATTTTATGATAAAAATACTCAACAAAGTGGGAGTAGAGGGTGTATATCTCAACATAATAAAGACCTTATATGAAAAACCTACAGCCAACATTATACTCAATGGGCAAAATCCAAAGTTTTCCCACTAAGATCAGGATTAAGATGAGGATATCTGCTTTCACGACTTCTATTCAACAAAGTATTAGAAGTCCTAGATGCAGCAATCAAACAAGATAAAGAAATAAAAGGCATTCAAATTGGAAAGGAGGAAGTAAAACTGTCATTGTTTGCAGATGACATAATAGTATACATAGAAAATCCTGTAGACTTTACCAAAAAAGTACTCAACCTAATAAGTGAATTTGGCAAAACAGCAGGGTACAAAGTCAATATTCAGAAACTGAAGGCATTTTTCTACACTGGCAATAAAATATCAAAAACAGAAATCAGGGAAAAAATGCCACTTGACATAGCAACAAGAAAAATAAAGTACCTAGGAATAAACCTAACCGAGGAGGTAGAAGACTTGTACTTAGACAACTACATAATACTGAAGAAAGAAATTAAGGAAGACACAAATAAATGGAAACATATACCGTGTTTATGGATTGGAAGAATTAACATCTTCAGAATGTCCATACTACCCAAAGCAATTCATAGATTCAATGGAACCCCTGTTAAAATACTAATGACATATTTCACAGATATAAAAGAAACATTTCAAAAATTGATATGGAACCATAAATGACCCCAAAGAGCCACAGCAATTTTGAGAAATAAGAACAAAGTAGAAGGGATCACACTACCTGACATAAAACTGTATCACAAGACCACTGTAATCAAAACATTCTGGTAGTGAAATGAGAAGAGACAGATAGATGGAACAGAATAGAAAGCCCAGAAATAAACCCAAGTCTCTATGGTCAATTAATATTTGACAAAGGTGGCAGTTGTGTAAAGTGGAGTAAAAATAGCCTCTTCAACAAATGGTGTTGGGAGATCTCGACAGCTACGTGAAGGAAAAATGAAACTTGACCACCAACTTACACCATACACCGGAATAAATGCAAGATGGATGAAAGAGTTAAGTTGTGACCCCATAAAAGTCCTAGAGGAGAACTGAAGAGAGAAAACGTCAGATATTCTAGGCAACAATATTTTCACCGACATAACCCCTAGAGGAAGGGAAATAAAAGAAAGAATAAACAAGTGGGACTTCATCAAATTAAAAGGTTTCTGCATGGCCAAAGAAAACATCAGCAAAATGAAAAGGGAACTAACTACATGGGAAAATACATTTTACAATCATACCTCAGACATGGGTTGGATCTCTAAAATATATAAAGAACTCGCACAAGTCCACACTGGGAAGAAGAACAATCCAATTAAAAAAAATGGACAAAGGACTAGAACAGACACTTTTCCAAGGAGGACATACAAAGGGCCCAGAGACACATGAAAGGATGTTCAGCATCACTAGCCATTAGAGAGTTGAGAATTAAAACCACAATGTGATATCACTTCACACCAGTTGGAATGGCCATCATAAACAAATCAACAAACAACAAATGCTGGTGAGGTTGTGGAGAAAAGGGAACCTTAGTACATTGTTTGTGAGTCTGCAGACTGGTGCAGCCACTGTGGAAAACAGTATGAAATTTCTGTAAAAACTTAAAATGGAACTGTCTTTTGACCCAGCATTCCACTGCTGGGATTATACCCTAAGAATCCTGAAACACAAATTCAAAGGAACCTGTGCACCCCAATGTTCACAGCAGTACAATTTACAATAGCAAAGTGCTGGAAGCAACCTAAGTGCCCATCAGTAAATGAGTGGATCAAAAAAACACAGTACATTTACATAATGTAATACTATGCAGCAGAAAGAAAGAAGGAGCTTCTATCCTTTGCAACCAGCATGAATGGAACTGGAGAGCATTAAACTAAGTGAAATAAGCCAGGCTATGAAAGGAAAATACCATATGATCCATTTATTCCTGTAAATGGAACCTAATCAAGAAAATAAGTTGAACAACAATAAAAGAAAAAAAGAAAAGGAATAAGCAAAGTATAACAAAAGACATTTAAATAAAGAACACTCTGTCAGTAACCAGAGCGGGCAGGGAGGGCAATAACGGGAAAAAAGGGGAAGGGTTGTCAAGGAACATGTATAAAAGACACATGGACAAATTCAAAGAGGGGAGGGATTGAGGGTGAGTGGTGTGGATGGATGCTGTGGGGGGAATTGGTGGTGGGAAAATGGAGACAACTGTACTTGAACAACTATAAAAATAAATAAAGTTTAAAGGATATCACTCCATTAAATATGACCTACATAATTTCTTGAAAAGAAGTCCTTTGTAATCTTTGTTCTTCTGTGCATAGTATGTTTTATTTTGCTACCTTCAAGATTTTCTCATTGTCCTTGATTTTTAGTAGTTTGAATATGAAATGCCTAGGAGTGTGTGTTTGTGTGTAATTTGGTATTTATCCTGCTTGTTTTTTTGTGAGCTTGTTAGATATATGGTTTGGTATTTGTGATTTAGTTTTGAAGATTTTATCTTTTCTTTTTTTCAAATAATTCCATCTGCTTCATTGTCTCTCTCCTCTTCTTCTGGAATTCTAATTACACATATATATGTTCGACCATTTGATATTGTTCCATAGTTCTTAGATGCTCTCTTCTGCATTGATTCCTTTCTTAGCTGTGTTTAGTCTGCTGATGAATGTGTTGAAGGCATTCTTCATCTGTTACTATATTTTTTCATTTCTCTTGTTTCCATTTGATTCCTTCTTACAGTTTCCATGGTCTCTGCTGAAATCATCCACATGATATCCCATATTCTAACTTTTCCATTCAATCCTTTAATATATTAATCATAGTTATTATGAATATTTTTCTTATAGTTCTAAACTCTGTGTCACACACATTGATTTATTTTTATCCTTTGGCAATGTGGTTCTTTCACCTTGCTTTTTTTATGTCTTGTAGTATTTTGTTAAGAGCTTGATGCTTGCGTCAGCGGGTAGATTCAGAAGCAAACAGATTTTGTGCATGGAAATGGACATACCTTTCACTCTACCATGCCTTTAGTGTGGGATCTAGTCAGGAATCATGCTGGGTTTGAGATCTATTGTCTCTGACGTGACTCTCAGTTCATCACAGCCTTGAATTTCTCTACTGTTTTCTGTACTTAGCATGGGCTTGGTTTGCCAGAAGTTTCTTTTTTTTAATCAGTTTCTACCTATCCCTCAGCTTTAGGTCTTCCTTCTGGGCTGAGCCTCTGAAAGAGTCTCTCTCCCCACACTCTCACCTTATCCCTTCATGACCTGTTTTTATAATTCAGTGCCTCTTGGCCTTTAGGTGGATAGGGATGGAGTGTTCCCTGTTGTTCTAATTATGTCTTAGTCCTGGGCACGCACTCTGTTGCTTGGTCTCTGTAGTACAGTAATCTCAATGAGTGTGTCTACCCAGCTGTAGTTCTGGGTGCACCACATATTCCTAGCCTCTATCAAGAGTGGAGGGGCTTTTTGCTGTTCCGTTTTCCCAGATATAGTGGGGTTTCATCAGTATAAGAAGGGCAATATAATCTGTTCCCCCAGAGGTCAAAGCTTTTGTCCTCTGGGGGAAAGGGGAGAGAGATCTGCACAGGTTTCTGTGCCTTTCCATGGGTGCCTGCTGTCCTGTCTTCCAGGCCTGCCTCATAGGGATTCCTTCCTTAGGACTTTTGCTGTCATAGAGCTACTACCCTATGAGGTAGGTACGGAAAGAACAGCTTTCAAATAGGTCTCAGTCACCTCTAAATCTGTGGGCCCTGGGAAGCCTACATTCGTCCTTCAGCAATGCATTAAGAATTTTAGCCAAATTCTTCTAACCTTTGTCAGATGACATCTGCCCCAGGTAAGCAAGTGCTCATGCCCTAGGAAGTGTAGGTCTTTCCTGAGATTTCAAGTTAGTTGGCTGCCTTGCCACCTCAAATCTCTGATGGGTTCAGGAAAAGCTGTTAAGTTGTATACAGCCTAGTGTTTTTGTTGTTGTTATAGTAAAGGTGGAAACTATGGCCTTTCCAGCTTCTAAATTCCAGTTGGAATGGAGAATCTTTTTTGCAAAATCTTTTTCTCTTCTTTCGGTTTTTATTCCAAAGTTTATATCTTTAATTATACTTATTTTATATTCTCTTTCAGTTTGTTACTCTATTATCTGAGTTCCAACCCTGTTGTCTTCATGTGACCACTAAAATTCTTGGTGCTTGGGTTTTCAAGAATTACCCCATGCTGGGAAATTCATCAATATTATTATGTGTTGCAATGTTAAAAAGATAAAAATGAAGATACAGGGGAAACTATACAGGCAAGTGTAATTGAATAATAAAATAATTTAAATTAAAAAAATGACAAAGTCTTTATAATACATATAAAAAATTGAAACTCAATTTATGATGGCCCCAAGAATAAGCTACTTAACTGAAAATGGGAGTCTAAGAAAGCAAGCGGTATTCTGCAGGAACCATCAGTGCCCTGCCCACCTCCAGCACCCTTAGTCCAGGAAAAGATAGTCCAGACCAGAGAAGGGCCCAGCATGAGGACCTAGCAGGCAGGGTCTTTTTTCCTCTCCTCTCGGATTTGCTGTTCAAAGAGCATGATTTGTTAAAAAATATACTTGGATAAATGGAATAGGTTGTCTGTAAATTAAACTAGCCCAGAGCCATTCAGCAATGTCTCTGAGAAACGTGAACAGCCCTCCAGTTTAACTCACAAGTGTGTTGTAAAAATTTAATGAAATAATTTAGTTTGAAATGTCTAACACAGAATATGTTACATAATATAAATTTTCATTAAATGTTTTAAGAAAATATAAAAAAATGAAGATACAGAAGCAGAAATGGTGAAAAGAAGAAAAAGAAGGGCAGATTTGTTGTAAAAATAGGGTCAAAATTGTAGGAAAAAGGACAGATCAAGCAATACAGTCATGTTCTAAAGACATCTTTGAGAGTGAAAGAGCAGGGTGGTGGTGCCTGATTATAACACTGTGGCAAATTCAGGATACAGTTCATTTTGTCCTAGAGTGTTTTAGACTGGCTCTGCCCCAGTTGTATCCCAAAGGTGAGTAATGAGGTCCTCTCAGAGAGTGCAGCCCTAAACTATCCAGATGGTAGTCCTCAGCCTCCATCTGAACATCTGACAACCCTCAGGTTGAACAGGGTGAAGCCTCCCCACCAGCTTCTAAAGACTGTAACAAGAATATAAAGTATGTACAGAGTAGCAAAAAAAAAAAAATCAGGAATGGCAGTGTATAATAATGTATATTTCTAAAGAGTTTTCCTTAAAAAGATAAAAAGAAAAAAAAAAACAAAAAAAGCATCTCAACATGTATCTTAAAAAAACAACTGTGCTAACTTCTCCCGAACCTTTAATCCCCAAATACATAGATAAGGTAATGAGAAAAGAACAACACTTAAAAATTGTTCTCTCTTGACATAGTCTTTGGTAGTTAGAAATAACAGTCTTAAAGATCTAAAGCAATGTTCTCAAAAGCCTATCTCCTGTCAAAATGCACCTGTTGAAACCTTGTGGGAGAGAGAGGATGGGAAACGGAGAGCCATTGGTCTCTCAGCTGGATCTGAAGGGAGACTGAGTTAAAGAAACAGCCCCAGCAACAACAACAAACAGTTTCACAGAATTTTTTGTGCCTTTAGTGCTATGAGTGAGATAATTAATCTGTAACAACCACAGTAATCATTTAAAAATCCCCTCATTTCACATCAATTTATACTTTATCTAGATAAACATATAGTTCATCACTTAAACCAGAAGGGAGCACTAGCCAAAGCTGCACTGAGGTGATTGTGTTGGCCAGGGTTTAATTAGAGAGGCAGAGGCCCTACGAGTGACACAGAATAAGGGGTGCGAGCTGATGAAGAAGTTTAATTCCAGGCTGCTGCTTCTGCCTCTGGTGTTGGCCTGAGGCTGATGAGACTGACATTTGGAAGGAAAGCTAAAGGTCACATAAGAAAGAGCAATGACAAATTGGAACCATCTCTGTATCTCACCAGCTCCAACCTCATCCACAGGGCTGGCATGCAAGAAAAGCCCTTCTGCACCATGCTGCATATGCGCTGGCCAGGATCCAAAGGGGCTAGGCTCTGCCCCAACCACAAGACCAGCTCCCAGATCTGGGTGGGTATGCAGTGGCACCTGGTCCTCCACCAACCTTCACAGCATACAGGGACAGCCTGCCAATTTGCCTCTGTCTTCTAAACCTTGCACACATTTGTTTTGTGCTAACCTTAACCTAGAGACATACAGGAAAAGAATTATGAAAGCAGAGCTCCTGCTTAACTAAGTTGACACTGTGCAAAGCATAGGAGGAAACATAAGTTAGGCAAACCAGATGTGTGGTCACTCTCCTGATACACCACAGCTCCTTGTCCCCTTTTCTTCTCAACTCAGAACTCTTGTATGAGTCTTTGCTCACACCTTTTGTGCTTCACTTGTGCCATTGCTCTTCTCTCTGTCATAAAGCCAAAGAACTGGCCTAGAATATCTTGTCTGTGAGGGAACTGAGGAGCAGAACCTGAATCCTGTAGCCTCCACTGACAAGGAAAAAAGGCTGGGAAGGATCATGTGTTAGCAATCCCTGTTCTCTTACACTGGGGTCCCATTGGAAAATTGAGGGTAGTTTCGGGCATATGCGCTGCCTAATTCATACTATACAATGATACTTTTCAAACTTCTACCATTACTTGATTCTTTTATTTAATAAATATTTATTTAGTAGCTCCTCTGCCTCTTCTGTGCTTCTTTTATTTAATAAATATTTACTTAGTACCTCCTCTCTACTTCCTGTACCAGAGCAGAGGAGTCCTGTCTTATTGGCGATGCTCCCTTAACAACTGCCTGACTGTGCTCAATATGTCTCTCGAATGAGTGAACAAATGAATGAATGAACATAATGGAGGGCTCTTGAAAAGTGTGGACCCCTTTCTGAGAATGTACATGATTTTATCAATGAAAAGTGTGAACTGCTGTGAACCTTTAGCACACCCACTATGCTGCACTCTACTGTGCAATGCAGGGCACCAAGAGACCTACAGAGATGAGGAACAAGTAGGAGCTCTGACTCTGAATTTTATACATGAATTTAATTCAGGACCTAAATGGCATTTTAAAATGGCTTTTGTATTTAATTATAAATAACGTAAGTACAGGCAAGCAATTACTCAAAGGCAGGCAGACACAGGAAATCCAAGAGCACTAATAGATTTTTAATGACCAGTTATTTATTACAAGTTTAATTCAATTGCTTCCTTCAAATGCAACTTATTGCTGATTAATAAAAATGTTTTCTATTTATGTGATATGAATATTTATTATCTCATTGTACTTTATAGGCAAAATAAGACTTCATAAATGTGGGTGCAAATTATATTTAATTCATATTGATAGACTAGAGATTCAACTCCAGTAATCCTGATGAAGTTAGGTGAACTAAAATTTAATCAGTTTTCTTTTCCTGAAGATAATAATGCTCTTGGGATGATTCTTACATCTTTCTATGGTCCTTTTGTTCTTATCATCATAAAAAAGAACTTTGGATCTTAAATTCTGCCACCCTGAATATGGGAAATCAAGCATATGAATTTCACAGCTCTTCTTTCCCCTAACACTACGTGAAATGCTCAGAATATACCCTGAAAACTGAACCCCACCACTTCGGCTGAGGCACACAGTATCTCTCTGCTAAGAGATTGCAGACCCCAGGAGGGTCTCTTAGGTCTCTGAGTCTTATTTGTAAAAAAGTGCTGGAAGGTGGAGTAATGATGCTGGAATCCAATGCACACAGGAATTTTTGTACAATAGGCATAAAGTGGATTATAAACAAAATTCTACTTGTCCAATAATGCCTGAGTATCTGTCCTCCTGGACTACTTGGTGAGCAGGACTCATGTCTTGCTTTTCTGGCAAATAGCAATAGCTCTGTGAGTGGGTAGGACTATCTTAGAGACAATGGAATTGGGATGTTGGAAATTATAGTAAGACTTGATTGACTCTGAACCACTAACACAGGCAGATGGCATTTACCATCGTTGGAACTAGAATGGAATTGCAAACCTACTATATTTGGGAGATGGCATTTTTGCAGTAAATGGACTGCAGTAATATTTTCAATCCCATATTACCTTCTAAAACCTTGCCACTTCCTCATCAGAGGTGGAATGTATTTCCCCAGCTCTTTATCCTGGATGAGCTCTTTTGACTACAGCCTGTGACTATCTGGATGAATGGGATACAGAGAAAATGATCCTTTGTGATTCTTGAGGTGATGAGGCTTCCACCTGGCTCACTCTCTGGGTACACCTTCCTTGGGACCCAGGCCACATGGAGAGGTGGCATGAAGGCACTCTGGCAGACAGCCCCACCAACATAAACCAGCACTGACAGCCAGATTTGGGAGCCTTGCACCACCTTTGAACAGAGTGGAGGAGAGAAACTATTCCCACTGAGGTCACCAAACAGTTGTATGAACAAAATAAACAGTACCACTGTTTTAAGCTACTAAATTTGGGGTGTTATTTTTTACATGGCAATATGTAACTGGAACATTTTACTATGACTTCCTATTACACAGCCTACAAATATTGCTCCTGTTCCGGGTAAGAGCAAGCATGGTAACAGATTTCACATCAGGTGCACCAGATGACTTCCTAGCAAAAAAAAAAAAAAAAAAAGAAAATGAAAATGAAAAAAAAAACCACACCAAAAAGTTATGATTTCAAATATTTGTAAAGTCATGTGGTCAGGGATGACATTCACTCCTGGTTGCTTAGAGAAGGGAAAATAGGTAAAAGTTGCTGGAAGGTGGCTGCAGGCTCTACATGTGGAAGGACTCTCCACACAGTGGCACCTGCTGATAAAGCACACTGGCTGTGTCCGTGCAGAGGGTGAGACCACCATGCTGCAGCAGTGTTGGTGTCAGGTAGAACGGCTGAGTGAAGGCACATTCTAATTCGAGTTTGTGATTCTGTAACTGAGTCAACTGTGCTGCCTTCATAGAGCTTCTCTTGGAAAGCATCGTCCTAGGCACACAGAAGGCTGTGACCAGGCTTTTTAAGGAATGTTTGAGGTCCTTCTTTTTATGGTATCTCTGAAGAAATACCAGAAACACTGTATCAGTCCTGATGTCTCTGGAAGTGATGTCCACTGAAGCACATGCAAACTTTCAATATGTATTTTATTATAAAAAGGTCTATGTGTTTCATCACAGCTTAGAATAAAAACAACTGTTGGGGGATTTGCAAATTCTAAATTTTTCTCAAAAGGAGGTGAATATCATCTTTTTAAAAGGTGAATATCATCTTTTTAATAAATTGTAAAATGAATATACAATTTATTTAACACTCAAACTTCATTAAGATATAAACAATATGGTAATTTTACTGAGGGTTTAACCTTATCTAAAATATAATTGCTTGCTGGGGCTTAGTAACAGGGTCCAGTTTACACTGAACACTAATTAAATACTTCATTGAATAAATACCAACAAAATGCATCCAAAAGCTTTCTAAAAAATCAATTTTAAAGGCCTTCTATTCAGGCTAATGACAAAACACAATAAAGGCACGTAAGCTACTTTAACATAATTGGCTGATTTTATATGGCACTTACATCTTTTAGTCCACAAGTATATTATTAAATGATAGAGAATATCTAATACAACCATTTCTACAGAACTAGGAAATAAATTCCTAAGAAAGAAAGATTTTACAGGCCCCATCTTTTATCTCCAACCCCAACAGCCTAACTCTAAGGAGGATAAAGCCAATGAGTTTCCTCATAAGAGCTCACCACTTAAGTTGCTTTGCTATCAAAATCTGTATTTCTGATCCGTTGTGAGCACTGAGATAAGATTCAAATATTCCAAAAGAAAGAAGCACAATGCATGCTGTGATCACCTATTCGGCAACAGTGAGCACTACATTCAAAACTATCTCATCCCAGGAATTATAAATAAGATCAGCCACATTCATTGGCCTTTTCTCCACTGTAGTACTGTAGAAAGTCTCATGAGGAATTCTCTTGTTTTCTTCAGTAACAAAGTTTATAGCCACACATTTCCTCCCCAATTGACCCCCACTCTGCTAATTCTGTGAATGTAGTTTTCACAATTGGTAGGTAGATAATAGTTTATAACCATTGATACTTGTTGCACATCAATCCCACCAACCAACAAGTCAGTAGTGATCAGAATACAGCTAGACCCTGATCCGAATCCCCTCATGATAACATCTCTTTCCTTCTGGTCCAGGTCACCATGCAGAGCAGAAACTTTGAAGTCCCTGGCATGCATTTTCTCAGTGAGCCAGTCCACCTTGCACCTTGTATTGAGAAAAATGACAGTCTGTCTAGTTGTCAGGGTCTCGTACAAGTCACAAAGTGTATCCAACTTCCATTCCTCTCTTTCAACATTAATATAAAACTGTTTATTCCTTCAAGGGACAATTCTTCCTTTTTCACCATAATTTGAATCAGATCTCTCATGAATTTTTTTGTCACTTCCAACACATCAGTGGGCATCCTGGCAGAAATGAACACAACCTGAATCCTTGTATGTATGTATGTATTTTAAATTTTAATTGTCATTCAATTACAGTTTTCTGTCTTTTATTCCCATCCCAGCCCACCCCTCGCTCTCCCCACCTCCCTCCCATTTCCACTCCGCCCCTAGTTTTTGTCCATGTGCCTTTTATACTTGTTCCTGTAAACCCTGAATCCTTGTATTTAATTTTTGGAAAATCTCATAGATTTGATCCTTAAATCCCTGGCTCAACATTTCATCTGCTTCATCCAAAAAAAACATTTTGATCCATTTTGGAGAAAGATATCTTCTGTTTAATATATCAAACACTCTGCCTGGTATACTGACAACAATATGTAATGTTTCAGCCTGCAGTTTTTGCATTTCATTGTGAACCTTGGTTCCACCAATGCAGGTATGGCAAGTTGCTTCTATGCAGTCTCCAAGTGCCAGAATTACCTTTTGGATCTGTCATGCCAGTTCTTTGGTGGGGGCCAATACTAGTGCTTGGGTCTCCTTGAACTCAATCTCTAACTGTTGCAGAGTGGAAATAGCAAATGTGGCTGTCTTGCCAGTACCCAACTGAGCTTGAGCAATCACATCATAACCTTTAATACAAGGAATAGTAGCTCTCTGCTGAATAGCTGAAGGCTTCTCAAAACCATAAGCAGAAACGCCCCAAAGAAGAGACTCCTTTAAATTCATATCGTCAAAGTTATCAACAATCTCATTCCAGTTGCTCTTGGTGACACCATCAGGCTCCATCCCCTCTGGGCTGCTGTGTTCTCTGTTATAATCTGCGGAGCCACCAGACATGTTCTGAAAAACCACTCAGTGCCTGACTGAAAAGCAAATATTATCTTATCGGTGAAAAGATTTCTTTGGTCTTTCTCATGAGATTAATTATTTTGCTTTAGCTTTATGCCATTCATAAAGTATTTACATTTTTCTAGAAAACACACCACTATTAGTTATAATTGACAGTATCTCCTTGGATGATTAAGGATGTACTTTTTACAAGACATGAATTCAGATATTAAATGTTATTCAATGTCAATTATACTGTGATTATTCTGAAAGTTTTTTAATATTCAATTTTCATTCATTTAGCTTATGACTATAATTTAAATAAGGGATTTTCTTTATTGTGTTAAAAGTATTACCAATGCAGTGCTTAATAAATGTACCATGCATATAAGTTTAAGTATTTTCTGAAATCTTGAGCCAAACTAAAACAAAATGTGTTATGTACCCTAACTGGAGGAGAGAATTTATTGTAATTCTTTTTAAGGCTGTGAAAGAAAACATAGACACCTATAGGATTATTTTTAATACCCTCAAGGAATCTGAAATATTTATGTTACATTGCTATGGAAACTGCAGTCAGTAATGAGGAGATGCCTCATCAGAGTAAAATGTTCATTGCTTTAGAATAAATCATGCTTTATTTATTTAATTGAATGGCCTATTCCATTATTTTGAACAAATTCATGTTTAAAATGTTATTAATGTTCCAAGTAATCAGTCAAGCCCCCGTCTAGTCAAATTAATTCTAGAGATTTGTCTTGGGATCTCCCTGTGCATCCTCTTAGTCTGAAGGGACTAGTTCTGCTACCAAGGCATGCAGGGGGAGAACTAAAGGGTGTGAGTGCCTGCCCCAGACCCCTGGCACCTGCTACCATTGCTTCCTATGCTGACCTACTGGCCCCAGGCATACTGCAGTGTGGCAGTGACCCTGGCTCTGCAGGTCTGTGAGAGAAGGAGGAGGACCCCAGGAGATGCTCACCCGACCTGACGCTCACCGGACCCAATCTGCTAAGGGCCTGGACTTACTCTCTTTTACAACTGGGACAGTGGTGGACTACCACAAGACCAGGGGGCCAGTCCCTCCCCTTGAGTCACTTCAGACAATGGGTCTCTCCAGGTGGCATCTCAATATTACCCACATGCATACAGCTATTGTATGGGAGGTTGGGGAGGGAAGGTCTTCTGGCCTCATCCACATGTTCAGCTAGGTCAATTGTCCCATGACCACCCAGACCTGGGGTATGAGAACAAACCTCATGTCTTTTTGGCTAGGTGACCACTTATGCTCTGGGTGGTCTCTCCTGGCATACTGCAGTAAAAACAGATACCTAGGTGAAGGGTCAGAAGACTATGGAAACTGACTTCAGCCTCTCAGATTTACATGCCAGGAGGGTCAGGGAAGAGTAACTTTGTTAAATTACAAAAAATGGTTTTATTGAATGTCCCCCCAGGTGGTGAGTACCTACTGGTCTCATCTATCCATAAACAAAGGGAGCTATTAAACATTTCTTCCCAGCACTGAGACACCCTGACCCAAAATATCTTGAGCCTCACCTACACAATAAACAAGCTACCAACTCACATGTGGCAGCTTACTCAGGTCGAAAAGTAGTTTAAGTTCTCCTGACCAGGTATCTCAACATTAAGAAACAAAGGTGAGATCCTGAAGAGCGATACCATATCCTGTACTTGGACCAATGACATTACATTTAAATTATCTTGAATAGCCGCTTCAAAAAGTAAAATAAAATGCATGGCACATATTTTGCAAGGTTAAGAATGTTCCTCTATCATGCTCTCTGTAATGGGTATGACAATATTTGTGTAAAACTGAATCACAACTGTGAAGCATTTTGCAACTTGCATTTGGAAAGTGTTCTGAGTAACTGAGAGTGACTGATGAGACCTCCTGCTGCAGGCTCCTCCACTTTCCTCTGTGCAGGAAGAGGGAAAGATTCCTCCCTGAAGGTTTGAAGGAAGAAACAGTGCTTATTCTTCTCACCTGAAGCTTTATCTATCACTTCCAGGAAAATGACTCCTAAGTTCTCATCCCCAGTACTTATCTTCTCCTGGAACTCTGTTTAAATCCTATCCCTAACTTCCAGATATCTGCACCTCCCTGGCCTGCTAGCACCTTTAACTCATTTGCCTCAACTAAAACTTGTTATCTGGCCCCTTAACTTAGCACTCTGGTCTCCCCTTTTAAGTCCCCAGTATCCATGATTCCTCCTGCTCTCTTCCTTCTGTGTCTCATCAGTGAGAAGAGGCATTTCTTTTTTCATGAGGTGTACCCAGCGAGCGTTGAGGTTCTTTTGTATGTAACTATGTGCTTGCTAGTTGGGAAGATACTAACTTCAATTCAGGAGCTTTGGTTCAGGAAAGGGAGACAAAGCACCTATGTTTCATGGAACAGAGGAGTAAAGTCCAAATAAAAAGAACACCTATGATTTTGAGGGGAAACAGGAAGAAAACACACTTTTTGTGAAGGGGGTAACATTTACCTACTCTTTGCTTGAATTGCACTCTGCTTTGGTTTGTGCTTCCCCAGAAGCAGACCCTAAATGAAGGATTTGAGGATGAGTGGCTGATTTGGGAGGGGATCCCAGGGACCATCTACAGGAGTGTGGGAAACTGATGCAGAGAGGGGAAGTCAGTCAATGAAGAGCCGGGTAGGTGAAGCTTAATCTTTCAGTGGCCTCAGGGAACACTGGAGAGTTATCTTTTCCAAGGGGGCAAAGAGAGCTGCCCTCTGACATTGACAAAGGTCATCCCTGGCTTATGGAGCCTGCTACATGGATGCAAGCAGAGTAAGCTCCAGGTGGACGGAGAAATCTCCTGAGTGCAGAGACCTCTGGTGCTAGGTGCTGGTTACTGGGTGCTGGGCATGGGTTGGGACAGTGAGGGCTGAGAGCAGATGAGCAGGGTTTTGACAGCCCTACTTCATATACATTGTTTTACTGAGACCCTATCTAAATGGCAAGGTAGGTTTAACTTATCTCATTTTAAATCAACAGGCTTGCACATCCTAGGTATCTTGCACAGACTGTGAACTGATCATGTTGGAAAGAGGCTTGCCCTCAAGACTGGTTGACTCTGTACTCCCTGATCTTAGTTGGACAGCACACTGCTGGGAGATGCAGCAGGCTGCATGGAGAGTGTTGCAGAGGCAGTTGTGAATGTGTGTGGCTATCCTGAGGCTTGTAGGTGGACACTGCTAATATCAGGCATGGCCTTGAGTTAGTAACACCCACTCACTGGCCTTTCCTCTGTGTGCAGACTAGTGAGGTGACCAAATGTTCTTACCACCCTCTCTAGTTCTTTTCTGACCCTTTGGCCTGTCCATCTACCTCAGTGTTCCAGTGTTGCTTCCCCCACTCTCTGGAAGCACTGTCCTCCCCAGGGCTCTGACCTGTAAAAGCTTTCCTCCCATCTTCTCCATGGTTGGAAGCATCTGCTCCCCTCTGGCTTCCCAGGTCCTGTAAGCTGATGATTTCAAAGGCACATTTTCAGCTTTCCCCTTATTCCTGAGCTTCAGGGATTGGGTGGATATAAAATAGACTCTGGAGTTCCACCTTTCGGATACAAATCCTGATTCTTCCACTGAGTAGCTGTGTGACCTTGAGCAAGTTACTTAAACCTTCCCTGCTTCAGTTTCCTCACCTGTAACATTGAGACATACTGCCCACATCACTTGGCCGTGTAGAGAATGAAGTGAACCCACCTACAGAGAGGGCACAAGCTGTGCCTGGCAGTCAGTGCTCCCTCCAGGGCTGCTCTAAGTTTGTGTCCTATTTCTAGCTGCTTGTTGTACACCCTCCTGTAGGCCAAGGTCCTTAGTTATCACCTGAGTCACTACTCCTGTGTTATTTTCTTTTTATCCTTATTTTTAATTGTGATAAAAAATACATAACACAAAATTTGCCATTTTAACCATTGTAAGTGTTCAGTGGTATTGAGTACACTCACATTGTTGTGCACCCTCTGTAACCCAATGAGTTTTAATCTTGTGTTTCCCAAGGACGTGTCCTTGCCCAAATGGTTGCCTTCAGGGTTGCCCAGATAAGCCTTCCTAAAACATTGAAATGCCTGGGAGAGCCTCCGGGTAGTTCTACAGGGCCTCCAGGGATTCACCAATCTATTTAGCTTGACTTTTTGTCAAGTCTACTCTATGCCATTGACTTATTTTTCAAACCCATTGGTCCTCATTTTCCTTCCAGTGAGGTCTCTTCTTTGCTCCTCATGCTGCACCTTTGATCTTTTGGAAGCTCCTCTCCCTGCACTGAGGGGTCTTCTCACCTTCTTCAGCCCAGGCCAGTCCACCCAGCAGGTTGTAGCACCTACACTCTGGAGCACTCCTGGGTGACTCTCTCATTTTTGCTCTTCTTTATAACATGTTTCCATCCACAAACAGACTGCAGATCATGAAAGTTGGTTGTAAACTTTCTCCCAGCTGATTCTCTGGGGCTGAGGGCCATGCCTTACATGCCAAATGGGTGCTCAGATATATGGATAATAGACTTGAAAGGCTGATTATACCTTGGGGTGGGGAGTTGCTCATGAGAATGAACCAATAGATAAGGATTTGGTGGGATGAATGTTGAGTTGAGAGAAGTCCACATGCTTTGCAGAGAAGAGACGCCTAATATCAAAAGTTAGATGTCTGCTGAGAAGGTCCCAGGATGGAGAGGTGGGGTGTAGACCCTGCCCACCTTCTCTTTGACATTACGGATGCAGATACAGATGCATACTAAGTACTACAATTGGTGAGTTTCTTAGCTATTAAGAGTCTTGCTATTATTACCTCATGCCTGCAATCACAATACATAATATGTGAAATGCATTTTGAGAGCTTTATTCCTTTTTATAAAAAGAAAAGTGCAATAGAAAGTCCCACTCTCATATAGTTTTGGAGTAAAAGGGAATTTAGAGATCAACTGTTTCAGTCTCTTCAAATTGAATTTAGTCCAACTCTGCAGATGTTTGTTTATTAAATGCCTACTATGCGTAGGACATTTCTTGAAGAATCTTAAAGACTAATGGAACAGTCTTTGCTCTTGGGAAGTTTGTGGGCTGGTAGGGACTATAACACCACTGCAAAATAAATATAAGGTAAGGCAGAATGTGAAAGATGCAAAGAAAAGGAGCCAAGGGGATTCAAAAGAGGCAATCAGGAAGTTTCCTGGAGGAGGTGGTCTGTGAGCTAGATGGAGTTTCAACAAGGAGCAGAAAGATGCAGCGAAGTTTATGCACACAGGTGGGCAAGCAGGGGTGGATTTGGGAAGGAGCTTGGAAGACAAGGAGAGTCACACCTGCCAGAGAAACAGCCAGGGAGTAAGGCTGGCCCTGTAGTGCAGACACCTGGGTGGAGGAGTAGCTGAGGAGAGAGGAACCATCATTCAGTTAGAGAGAGTGAGAAACAAAATTGTTGGTGATGAGCATGGATGTGGAAATTGAAATGGGAGACACCTGGGGAATAATGAGTCTATTATGATGTTAGAAAGCTGCAAATATTGGTAACTAGGTATATATGAGGGACTGAGGTGAGGGAAGTTTTCGAGGTGGGCTTCTGTTCTAAACTTGGGTACCTAGGTAACTGATGGTGTGAGGGTAGCCACAAGAAGGCATGCTATGGTTGAAATTCATTTGGTCACAAGTGACAGAAGTTCATCTCAAACCAGCTTAAGCAAAAGCAGGCTTATAATAGCTCACATAGAATTTAGGCACAGCTTCACCCATGGGTTCATACAGTCAAATGAATCATTAGGACTCTCTCTTGCCTCCTCCTGCTTGTCCTCCTCCTCACCTTCTTCCTCTTCTTCCTCCTCCTCCCTCTCCCTCCCATTTTCCTGACCCTCCTCTCCTCTCCCCCACTCCCACCTATGTTCCAGCTTCTTCCTGTGGCAGGACAGGTGGCCACTAAAGTCCCAGGCTGAGTCTTCAAGGTTCAGAATTAAAAGGGAGATAGAACTTTCCTCCTCCTTCAATATCCACACCTATATGTCAAATCTCAGTTTAGATGCTCATTAGTGCTGCTTAGTTATGTGCCTGCCCTTATCTACTCATCTCAGGGGGAGAATGATTCTGATTGGCCAGCCGAGGCTACATGGCTTGTTGGGGACACAGGTGTAGGGGTGTGACTGGCCTTCTTTGAGGGTCACATGAACTGGGGATGAAGAGGTTCTTCAAAAGAGGGATTGCTGGGCTGGCCAGTACTATCTGTCCACTACAGAGGTGCTTTGTGAGAGAGTAGAAGAGATGAAAATTGATTTCTTTTACAATATTCCTTACAGACATAATTGTGCTTTAATTCTTTAGTGATGGAGCTCCCAATTTATGGGATGGCCAGTACTTTGTTGGACAACTCAGCCTAATAAAAAGCCCTTCTCAAGATTTAGCTGAAATCTGTGTCTTGTAGCTTTAATTCATTTTAGTTCTCCTGCTTATAACAAGGGTAAACAAATACAAATTTTCAATGTGTTATTCAGTCTCAGAGATTTCAATGATCTTATGCCTATAAGTAGGTGAAATATTTTCATCTTCCAGTTTATAGAAGATGTAATTGAGGTTGACAGAGGTAATGTCACTTACCTGAGTTAGAGCAGCCAGCAGTTCCTTCATCCCCAGACACAGGCTCTACTCAGAGCACCACACTGCCGGTCTTGGCCCACCCAGCACTGGACATGGAGAATGCACTCAGGAACTGTTTTGTTGAATAGAAAAATGGTGCCCCAAGTGGCTCACTTTGATACACTCCCAACATGAAGGCCAAGAAGAGAAGTTCAGCATGGTGAAAATGGTCTCATGTTGAGAGACTTCACTGGTCTCTGGTAATAAATAATGTATCAATTAGAGTTCTCTATTGTAAACAACAGAAACTGACTCTGGTTAATTTAAAAACAACAATGACAACAAAAGGAAACTAATTAAATAAAACTGGAAAACCCATAGGGTCACCAGAAAAACAGGAAAACCAGCAGGGCCCACAGCCCAGGCTTACCACCCCAATCATGTCCGGTACCAACAGTCAGACCCTCCCCCTGAGATATCACTTGGCACAAGATTCAGGGCACTGCTGCTCCAGGCCCTGCCACATTTCCCTGTCAGCCTCGTGTCAGGAACTCCATGATGCTCCACCTGTCACCTCCATTCCCCTCTCCCGGCATGGGGGCTATGGGAAGCTGTCAATTGGATGAACCTGAGTCCCGTCCCCATACCCTAGCTGGAAAAAAATCTGACTTTCACCAAGTGGAGAATTGCCCGCATCTAAGAAGGAATTCAGACTATGGGCAGCCAAAACCTTGACATATAGCCACCCATCCTGTCTCTGAGCTCCTTCTTTGGAAAGAGACACTCTCTTCATCCTAAATCCATGGATGAGGTCTCTAGATCGCTTACGATCCTTTCATTAATATTTGCCCCCACAGTTGAAAATAATCTCACAAATGAGATCTAACAAGTCTGAGATTCAATGAGATTATTTCTTTCCATATTTCCAACCTTAACTTCCATGAATACATCCAATGATTTCATTACTTTTATAGTCAGCCATACTACACTAATGACTCATGTTGGCTCACATTATGCTTGTGGTCACTAGGTTCCCAAGATCTGTTCATGTGGATGACTATTAAACCAGGGCTTCTCAATCATTTACTTACATGATTGGCTTGTTGAACATGTGCAAATTTAACTGAGTAATATAAAACTGTGTTTGTAATACTTCAACTGTTTAGTTCACACCCTTAACTTCCTTTATGCTGTAGTACATTTTACATGGCTACTTCAACCATAAATCGCAAACTAGTGGCCTGTGGGCCAATTTGGCCACATATTCATTTTATTTGGCTAATACGGTGTTTTTTGTTTTTTTGAGAGCTGAACTAAATTGCTTGCCAATTGTTGAGCATCAGGAGATCTCACATATAAAGTGGCCTTCCATCTTCTCTTCAAAAGTAGAAAGATCTGGCAATGCTTGGCCTTCATTTTTTTCAAGACAGTGTGTGATACACTGGCACTGGGCAGCATTTACCCCTCTGCAAGATGCAGGCACCACTCACTGCAATCCCATCATGGTCCATGGCCTAGTCTTGCCCTGCCCAGCCTGTCTGTGCTGTGGGAGCAGGTTAAGGCAGGGGCTGACAGGGAGAGTGGAAGCAGGAGAGGTTTGAGAAAGGTGAAGTTCAGCCACATTGTGTTTGCTCTTGTGTGGCCCCAGATGCACATAGTACAGAGGGAAGTTGAGGACAGAGGGATGGTTCTGGGTCCCCCACATGCCATTTAGTCTGGAAACTCTCAATTCTGTGTGACTCCTGAGGGTGCTGCCAGGTTTCAGATGATCCTGCTCCTATAGCCAGCGCTCATTGGTCCAGAGAGTGACCTCTGGGCCAAGCTTGGTTGCTAGGGTTTTAAAACCTGCAGCATGTGACAGTCGGAGGAGTGCATTTGGTCGGTGGCTGAAGCTATGGATGAAGTGTTTCTGGAGCTCTGACCATGTTTCCTATCATGCAGGCTGGGAAATAGAGGTTCTGACCACGTTTTCTATCATGCGGGCTGGGAAGTAAAGGTGCTGGTACAAGAGAGGGAAAGAGCCCATCATTACATAGAGAAGTGTGCAGACACAGGGGATTGTCTGTGGTAACCTGGCCCTCAGCCTGGAGTGCAGATTCTCATAATCTATTCTGCTCCTTTGAAAAACTTAAGTTGGTTTCTGTTGCTGGCAACCAAAAGCACCCAGGACGTTTTATCACAGGTAGCTCTGCTGTCTGCCAGCCTTCCCAGTGTCTGAGTACTCCCTGTTCCTGTTCCCCCTTGTGTTCTGTCTCCCTGCCACCTGCTTTTGGATTAAGCATTTTGGGTCTGTAGTAGACATTTAGATAGGCATGAGCAGAACAGGAACCTATGGACCAGGTACAAAGGGTCACCAGGGTGGAGAGCCCTAGTGCCTAACAACAGGCAAAACTACAAACCCTTGCACAACCACTACCTTAAGCATTAACGCCTGGAGATGACATGTAGGCCTCAGCTGTGTTTTGGCTCCAGGCTCAGAAGAACAGCAAAACCAGGTGAAGCCACACCATGGCTGATATCAGGACCAGCTTCAATGACTAATGAACCCCTCCCTTGGAACCACCCCTTCAATGGAGACCACAGCCCTGAAGAGACACACCTGGAAAGCTGATGAATATTCTGTTGGGATCCTCCTGAGACCTCCAGATAAATACTCTCAAGACAGATGACCCAGTGCCACTCTTTCTGGAGCACTCTATAGAACACACCCATACCATCTCCTTTCTCTAGGGCTCACTCTCCCTTTTTCCTCCCTCTGCTCTTTCCTGCCCTCTCCTCCCTTTCTTCATTTTCAGGCCCAACCTCCTTTTGTCTCTCAAGGTGCTTATCTCTCTCTGTAGTTCCCACTCCCCACCTCCCTGCCCCAGAATGCTTGGAACCTCTTCTCCCTCCTTGGTCTCTCAAGGCCTGTATCTCTTCTCCACGCCGCCCCCCATCCAGGGGTCCTTCTTTTGCTATAATTTTTTCCTGAGCCCATTTCTTCTATGGCTCGCTTCTACCTCTGTGACTTTCTAAATAAACTTTCTCTTACAATTTGAATCTTGGCTCTGAATTCTTAGCTAGAACTCAAGAACTGAGGTTGCTGAACCTAGGTTAACGCCTGGTGCCAGTTTTTCTGCAGCTGCTAACAGGTCCTTCGGAAAATTTGCCTTTCTTGTTCCTGAGTCAGAGTCAAAGAGTAAAAGGAGGCACTTCCTTGTACTGGGATGTGCATTTCCTTCCTGGTCCTCCTAGAAAGTCTGCTCCTAGGTTCTGGTTAGCCAGGCAGCTCCAGGACACCGTCCATCTCACACAGCTGCCAGTGCTAATGTGAACAACCGGTACAGAAATCCACATTACTAACAGATGCCCACAAGGCAGGCTGGAAATTCTCCTGCTGTCATTAGTAGCAAAGTTTGGAGGAATGGTAGCCTGATATGAGCTCAGGAGACCTGGAATTGATATTCTAAGATCTGAATGTTCAAATCACCACCAGGTGATGAAAGATTTCGAAAACGTTTCTCATTAATCAAATATTTATTGAGAGCCTACTATGTACCCAGTCACTGTCCTAGGCACAGGATATTACAGTGTAAAAATATGTAGCTTATAGGGAGCTTATATTCTAATGGAATGTGATTTTTTCCATGCGTTAGGTTCTGGAGATACAAAAAATTAACAGAATTCAGCCTCAGTGATTTCATAACTATAAGCCACTCCTTCCTCACAAGTACAATGAGGTTGACAAAATGATCTCACAGTGCCATTTGGAGGATTATATAATGTAATGCTTAGGCATGTTCTTGGCATTTAAACCTCAGATATTACTTTCTCTTTGAAAAATTGAAACTAAAAGTTACATTTAAATTCACAAACCACAGTTTAGCCTGACTCCTAGGCGTGCCTGAACACCTCTTCTGACGTTGGCCCTGGCAACAACCTGGCTTTGTCGTGTCTTCCCATGGACTGTGGTTTTTGCTAGGTCGGGAGGGAACTCGGCCTGCTGAGAACACAAAGCGGCCACGAGGGGGCAGCGCACTACAGGGAATCTGCGGTAGACTCCAGCCCACCGCCAAAAACTTCCCGGCTGCTTCCAGTCCTCTGTACGTATTTCCGTTCCTCTGACGCTCGGAGAAGCCGGGCGTCAGGAAGAATTTTCCCTCTTTTGGGCCTCCCAAGGAGAAATTGTATGGGGGTTCATGAGACGTCGCTGGGGGATCCCGCGCTGCGCCGGCCGCCGGGGGTGGGGGTTGGACGCTGAGCCGAGTGCCCTTTGCAAAGGTGTGGGTCTGGCGGGCGGCGGCGCTAGTCTCCGGAATCCGCGACCCCAGAAACCGCTAGGAGGAACCGGAGCGGACCCTGGGCACCCTTGCCAACTCGAGCGCCTTCCCCTTGTGCTTTGCGCGGTGTCTCCTCACCCACACCCTCAGCTGTGGGATTGTTACCTGTGCGCTCTGCTTGGAAAGGCTACCGGATCAGGAGCGCTCCGGAGAGTTACCGGGCAGGATGCTCGGATGTTGGCTATGTCCCTAAGCTGCTCGCCAGTGCTGGCCAAGAAGGCAGTCGGGTTAACATCTACGAAACTTTCCTTCGTGGCAGTGTTGGGAGAAAACATCCCTGCTTGAGGCTCAAGGAAAGCCGAAGGGAAGATTCGGATCCCCAGGAGGAGACAGGGCCCACCCTGCGCAGAAAGGCAAGCACAGAGTTCCAGGGAACCCTGGAGGTGCCCTAAGAGGCAGGACTAGCCGCCGCCATGCGCCCAGCAGGCTCGTCAGCTTCAGCGATCGTGACCTACGTGCGCTCCCCGCGCACTTCTTTGCGGCAGGGGGAAGACGAAGGATCCAGCTGAACCTGCTTCGGGAAGCGAATAGTAGGCGGGCCCTGGGTGCCTAGTGGTGTCGCGGGGGCGGTGTGGCTGAGCGGCGGCGGGAGAAAGCCCTCACGGTGCTCCCGGGGGACTCGACTGGCCGCTATCCGCACTTCTTGCTGCGGGGTTCCCGGCCGCGGGATGCCACTTGGAGTGCAGAGCTCCTTCAGTGTGGTGGTGGGAGACTCCCTTAGAGCATTGCGCGGGGCGGACACACTGTGGCACAGGTGTAGTCGTTAGCCGCAAGCGCGCTCTTCGGAGCACTGTAAGGTTCCTCGGGCCGGGAGTTGGCTCGCTGGGCGTAGAACTCCAAGTACCCACCACGCAGGCCTGTCGACGTGCTACTCTGCACCGCGGCGGCCGGACCTCCGGCCGCCAGCCAGGGTGAAGGAAGTCCTGGCGGAGCCTGGCTCCCAGGCTGTCGCCTGGGCGCCATCCTGATGCTCGCTGCAGGCGGTGGATCCAGCTCCGGCCCTGGGACCTAGGCAGTTGCGCGTGGCCACCGCCTGCGCCTCCCCCATGCTGCTCGGAGCGTCCTGGCTATGCGCGTCCAAGGCCGCTGCCACTGCTGCGCAGACCAAGGGCGACAACGACAGGCCCGGCGGGCTGCGGCGGACGGTTCCGGCCTCGGCTGCGGGCGAGGACATGGATGAGTCGTCCCTGCTGGATCTTCTGGAGTGTTCCGTGTGCCTGGAGCGCTTGGATACCACGGCCAAGGTGCTGCCGTGTCAACACACCTTCTGTCGCCGCTGTCTGGAGAGCATCGTGCGGTCACGCCAAGAGCTGCGCTGCCCGGAGTGCCGCGTCCTGGTGGGCTGCGGGGTGGAGGAGCTGCCCGCCAATATCCTACTGGTGCGCTTGTTGGATGGCATCCGCCAGAGGCCCCGCGCTGTCCCGGACTCGGGGGTGGCCTCCAAGCTCGCGGGGGTCGAGAGCAGCACGGTGGGTAGCGCCCCGGGCCCACCAGGTTTCTCTATGGAGGCCGGCAATCTGCGCGAGCTGGCGACTAGCAGGAGCGTTCCTCTGGCAAAGGTGGGTAGCCTTTTCGGCGCCGAGGGGGGTGGGTGGGTGGGTGTGTGTGGGTGTGTGTGTGTTTGTGTACGCGTGCGGGCGGAGGGTGTGGAGAGCAGAGGTGTGTCTCCATAACGACCTTCTCTGTGCTCTTCTTCAACTTCCCTTCAGGGACTTCCCTCCGTTAGTGTAGCTCTGCAAGTTCTACTTGCCAACTTTTGGACACCGCGTCCACCCCCATCTGCTCTCTTTCCTTTGAACTTTTTGTCCGCGCCTGCCTTCCATCCATCCTCTCCCTTGGAATCTGTTTTCCCACCACCTGCACTTGCACTATGGCGGCTTGTGGTCCCAGGGAAACTTACCTATTATGAGTGTCAACACCCCATCCTCCCAAAGGGTGGGCATGCCTTGTCCCTGGCTCACCTCTAGTCCCTCTGCTGGCTGGGCTGTGCCCTCCTATCTTTCCAGAAACAGACTTCTTTCCGTGGATCTCCAGACTAACCTTCTGCATACCTCCCCCTGCCTGGGAGAAGTTAGTGCTTAATGTTCCCCTGGTTCTGGTCCCAGGGAAGCCTGGGCCTCCTGCCTGCATGTCTGGCAAGGGAGGAATGGACAGAGGTGTGACCAGGACTGGAAGAATCCAAGTTACAAACTGTTTAACAGGAGGGAAGAAGTTAATCTGGAGACAGGAGAAATGTTTGGCCCATCTGTTCTTGGACTCCTTCTGTTGGAAGCCCTAGGCCTCTCTTGGGTACTTCGGCAGGGTTGCAGTCTCATGTGGGGTTTGGGGTTTTGTGTGTGTATGTGTGCGTGCACAATTACATTTCACAGCATGCATTGCTTCTATTTCAGTTAAAGATCTTATCTTGAGGGTTTTAGTGATTTGGTCTCAAAGCCTGCTTCAGTGTGTAATTTCACACCTTGTGTCACCTTGGGAACTGTTATGGGGTGCGGATAGCCCATGGGATGCTGGTGTGAGAAGCAGGGTACCCATATCTTATATTTTCTTTAAGTGTAGAAAAGCCTACTTAAAGTAAAAGATATATTGCTGATCTACTACAGTTATTCATTTTAGAGAACATGACTGTATTTCTGTATTTTTGACCGTTTAAGAAGCTGGTGGTGCATAAACCACTTAAATAATCCTTCCAATGTGTATAATGCTGATACTCTGGGAAAATTCTGCCACCTGAATTGCTCAGTACTGTGGCATCTGTGTGCTTAGGAATTTAAACACTTGGATGTTGAGCTTTAAAGTTAAATGTCATACTTTGCCAAACTGGGTTTTCTCTGTGGATTAGGAAGAATGGGTAGTCAATCATAGTTAAGGCATATTTGTACTTGAGATCACTGCTGAAGGGGAATTAAGTTTTCTTTGGTCTTGTTTGTGATTAAATTCAGTTACAAGTGTTAACAGATTTTCAAATTTTTCCTTCCTTCCTTTGCTGTTTTTTTTTAAAATAAAGAACATTACTTTTTTTTTTTAATTTTATTTATTTATCTTTAGAGGGGAAGGGAAGGAGAGAGGGAGCAAAACATCAATGTAGGGTTGCCTCTGGTGCATCCCCTGCTGCAAACTGTCCTGCAACCCAGGCCTGTGCCCTAACTGGGAATTGAACCTTGATCCTTTGGTTTGCAGGCCCACGCTCAATCTACTGAGCTACACCAGCCAGGGCCTCTTTGCTGTTTTTATCTAAGGTATTATAATTAAAGGTTAGAGAAGTAAATGATTTTTGGAATGATGCTTCTAGAAAAACGTTTTGATGACCATGTGTTTACAGATGCCCTCCCAGTTCATCTTATGGTAATTGCATTGGTAAGGAGGTAACCTCAGGTCTTGGAACTCTGTGGTGGCATTTGGAGCATTAAAAACATACATCAAAACAATTGAACTTATAACTTTTAGTAGTGCCACTTAGGAACAGGAAATTAATTTTTTGTTGAGTAGATTTTGGGATAAATGATTGACTTTCTCTACAGGTACATGTAGCTTTCACTATGTTGATGCTTTCTGGGATTTAGGGAACTTTTGACCGCATTAAAAAAAAATCCTCACCCCAGGATATGTTTGTTACTTTTAGAGAGAGAGGAAGGGTGAGAGGAAAGGAAAGAGGGAGGAATGGAGGGTGGAGAGAGAGGAACAGTGGCCTCCTGTACTCCCCTGACTGGGAATTGAACCTGCAAACTTTTGGTGTACTGGGTGACATTCCAACCAACTTATCCACCCGGTCAGAGTTTGATCACATCTTTTTTCTTTCTGTTTGTTGTGTTAACCAAGTGTGACCTCCAGTCCTTTCTTCCTTGCAGGCCTACAGCGTAAAGACTAAGTTTGGGTTCTACGAGAGTCTGAATTAAATAAATTTTATATTTGATCGCCTTCAAAGAGGAAAAAGTAAAGCTTTCTATTCACTAATTTTTAGCAGTCAGTGGGAATCTTCTTGGGCAACTGGAAGTCCTGCATGGAATGTTTTACATCACACAAGCCTATAACTTTGGCAGGCAGACTTCAGCTGAAAATTATACTTCCAAATAGGCTTTCGGTACTCTACTGTCCATTGGATTGCTGATAGCAGAGCTGAATGCTGGATATTGCTGCGTGTTCCTTAATAGAGGGGCTCTCATGTTGTTATTTGGCAAATACTATGTATATTTTGGTAGCATGTAACTGTAAATACAGTTGTCCCTTGCTATGTGGTGGTTCACTCATTGTGGCTTCACTGTATTGCGGGTTTTAAAACCCACAATGAGCGAATCGCAATATAGCGAGGGACCACTGTTAACTTCACTGCTGAGTACCCATATAGGATATTATATGTTGTGAAAATTACGTAGGTTTAAGAGTGTAGAAAGTGTTTAAGAGCATATGAAGTGTTTATAAGAGTGTGGGAAAGGTTAATAAGAGAATGGGAAAGGTTTATAGGAGTGTGGGAAGGGTTTATAAAGCCTTAAATATATATATAAATAATACAATAAATACAACGCCACTACTTAACGGATTTTCACCTATCACAGGGGTCTCTGGAACATAACTTCCACGGATAGGTAAGGGGTCACTGTATAAGACAGTCCCCTATTTTCCCAATGAGAAGCTCCTTAATTAAACCTTTTGGACAATTTGAGATATGTAAACTTTTTAGAAATGTAGATAATATCTGCTTAATTGATTGTTAACATAGTTACAGTTAGACATTAGGAATGAATCAGGTATAAAATGTACTAATTCCTGTTTGGTTCATGAAACAGTTGTTTTCCACACTCTTCGCTGGCATAATTTTCATCAGGGTTTTGGTTATCACAGAGTCACGTGGAATCATCTGACCTGGTTAGCAGAGCCTCTTGCTTTCACCTGGAAATTTTATACCAAGTTACTAGTACCCAGTGCTTAAGGTTAGGACTGTTGTTATCTTCATTTGCCTGTTTGGCAAATACTTGTCATGTGTTGCTCCTTAAAGTGATTTTTAAAAACTCCTGTTTTAACAGCAGTGTCTAACCATTGCGATCGCTAAAAATGTGTGATAAGTTTTTCAGCCTATTTGTTTTTTGTTTTGTTTTTGGTTTTGCAAGGTGACCTGTTTAACACCTCTAAGTAGCATTGACCAAGATGTTTCAGGGCAACATGTTTTTCTAAAAGAGTTTTGTGGTTCCAAATTCAGTGATTCAAAGACTACAGGTACTTCTTAATATATTCTCATGAGGATTCTAATATAAGAAAACTCCAACTTTTTTCTGAGTGATTTTTTAAAAAAATCCCTTGTGTTTTATTTGGGGATACACAGAATTTACTATGTACCTATACTGTTCCAGGCACCATTCATTCTAAGTGGACTGGGTGGGACATGGGCTGTCTTTATGGAGCTGATGTTAAGGGTTGGAAGCCATTCTACTCTCTGCTCTCAGGCAGTTTCTGTCAATCAGTGTCAATCCACCGACCTTACGAAGTTTAGGAGTAAGGCATTATTACAAATTAAAGAACTGTAGAAAGCTTGGGTAATGCTTTTGATGATATAAAACACAGTCGTTACAGCCTAATTAGTTTGTATGTATTATATATTTTGTAGTGAGTACTTCAGGACATGTTTAAATTGGAAATGTCTTCTGTAGCTTTCAGCCACTGTGAGTGAGATCCTGTAATGGGACAAGTCAAATAAATAGGAGGACCTTACAAGTGATCTGTAGCAAATATTTTATAAATATATAAGGTCTCTTCAGAAGGTATCTGGCTGTGTAATATGAAAAATGGAGACATTTATTGATGAAGATACAAGATACGAGAAACACTGTACATATGAAACATTGCCCACTCAGTCCCCTTCAAAGTAGGCACCTTGGCACCTCACACAGTTCTCCCAATCGCCATCAGCTGCCCCATTGTATTTTCCTGAATCTCATCAATGGTCTGAAATCTCTTCCCTTTCTAAGGTGATTTTAATTTCTGGAAAAGCCAGAAGTCACAGGGCCTTAAACTGGGCTGTAATGGGGCTGAGTCACCTGGGTGATTTGATATTTCACCAAAAAACCCTGCATTAGGTGAGGTGTGTTGCATGAGTGGGCAAGTTGCTGTGATGAAGCTACCAATCACCAGTTGCCCATAGCTGTGGCCTTCTGAGTCATCTGAATAGTTTCTGTGGAGGAATGTTCAAGTTTCATGCAAAATTTGATGCAGATTTGTTGCTCTGGTTGCTCAGTCATTTTGAATGTGATGGCCACACGTTACACATGCTCACTAATGGGCATTTATCACCCCCAGCAATTAATACTGTGAAGTTGTCATTGTTCACACATGCGCATTCTGGTCGACTCTCCTTGGCTGCCAGGTTACATCGATGTTATGCAAACAGTTCTTATATTAACCATGGCTGGACTCTTTCTGGACAGACCTTGTACATACACAATTTTCTGGATGCAGGGCTAAGGACTTTTCTTTGAGTTCTGCCAACTAATGGTTGTTGTCGCCAATTCACTGCCAATAGGAATCCCCAATTTGGTGTGCAGTGAAGAAGGAAACTTTATCCATTGTAAAATAGGGGTGTCAAACTCATTTGTACCAGAGGCCACATCAGCCTTGTGGTTGCCTTCAAGGGGCCAAATGTAATTTTAGGACTGTATAGATGTAACCACTCCTTAACTAGGGGCAAGGAGCTCAGTGCTGCCGCCAGGTAGAAACAAGGTGCCTGGCCAGATAAAACAAGGTGGAAGGCTGGATTCGGCCCGCAGGCCTTGTGTTTGCCACCTGTGGTATAAAACATATCTGTGGTGATACAGTTCAGCTGTGAAAAGAGCATGGTCATCAGGTGGCCCTGGGGGCCAGGCCTCTCTTCAGCTAGGCAGCTCAGCTCTGGTCTGGTGTACTTCATTCTGGTCTGCTCCACTGTGCTCTGCCCTAGTGATAATGCCTTCATGTTTCAGCTTTAGCCAGGGAAACACAAGGCTGCCCTCTTTAGTCTTTCGTGGAAAGGGAAAGTGCACTGTCTGACTGAGAGGGGAGCTGGCTTATATAGAGAGAAATTACCGCTTCTGGTGCCTAATAGGTCCATCCTCC
Source organism: Anoura caudifer (assembly GCA_004027475.1). Taxonomy (NCBI): domain Eukaryota; kingdom Metazoa; phylum Chordata; class Mammalia; order Chiroptera; family Phyllostomidae; genus Anoura; species Anoura caudifer. The sequence goes on from PVKU01005781.1 coordinate 34,246, forward strand.
TGCAAATGAGGACTGCAAATCCTTGCAGTTTGATTGGTCCAAAGACTGCCCTCACTGGTCAGAATGGAGCTGCTCTGATTGGTTGGTGAAGAAGTTAATGGGGATATAGCTGCACAAATTCAATTGGAAGGGGAAGCCTCAGTCCTGTTTGTTGAAGTAGGATTCCAGGAACTGCTCAAGGGCTGACTCAGATGGCAGAAACACAGTGTGGGAAGGTGGTTCTGTGCAGGCTTCTCCTTGAAGTGCAATTTGCATATAGTAAATTGCACTTCATGTGCAAAATGGCTGCTAGGGTCTGTTTTTGTTTTGTTTTTAATTTAAACCCAGTTAAACCACCAGGAGCCTTTCTTGGTAGGCATCTTCCTCCTCAGGGTCCACAGTTCCAAATTTGCATTCTAGCTTAAACTACAACCGCAATTTATGATTTTTCTATTTGTTTCTTTCATATGGATTGAGAACTAAAAGAATCTTTAAAAATTCTGAGTGGAACACTTTCTGTATTTCAATAATCCCCCTTCAATATTTTATGTTTTTGTTCATGCCTAATTTCACAGTTTTAAAGTAATCTGTCTTTGGTGAATCTTTTCTTAGCAGTCACCATGGTTTTCCAAGGAGTTGGTAGTCTTTTTGCATTTAAATGTCTTTGGTTTGCCTAATGTTTAACTCGAATTTATATTTGCTGTTATAAGTACAATTGCATAAACATGATGGGAATCATGACAATGGATTCATGGTAAGCACAGGCCTCCCTGGGCAGGAGTGATGGCCTGGATGGCAGTTGGCCGTGCTTCTGCCTTCTGTGGGGATGGATGTCTTATGGAAGAAGTGGAGTGTTGGCAAGTCCAGCCGGTCAACTAGCTGGGGCCAGTGTAGAGAATGTCTGTAGTGTCTGGAAGCAAATTAACATGTTCTTTAGTTGTCAGCAATTGAACAGCTTATGCTTGAGATCTGTATTTGAACAATTTCTGAGAGCCTACCATGTGCTTGACACTTTGACATATGTTGCTTTATCAGAAGGTCACAATAATCCTGTAAAGTGGGAGACAGTTACTACTTGGAGAACTTTAGAGATTGGTATATGGACAGAGTGGCAAAGTGAGATCCAGGAAGTGATTGGGTAGGAGGTGATCTCAGGCTCTCTTCCCTTGCCCTTTCTCTTCTGCTTGCAAGTGTCTGGTGTTTTGTTGTGTTTGGTCTTCAAAACACAGCAGAGTAACTGGACTCCAGAGTAAGGCCTAGTGCCAGAAAGTGCCAAGAAGCCTTCACAAAAAGCCAGACAGCTTACAGGATAGCAGACAACTGGTTGACTTGTGGTCACTGTGAGGACAAGAGGCAGACACTGGCCTTTGAAGACATGACAGATGAGTCACAGCAAAGTCCTTTTTAGACCTGTTTTCAAAAGACCCTGTGGGTATGGAAATAACAGCCCTGAGACTTACAGTGGCATTGTGTTTCAGTTTGTGGCAGCGAGTAATCTAAAGTTAATACTCATTGAGGGCCTACTGTATGCCAGGTGTTCAGTGGGTGCCTGCTGTGTGCCAGTGGTTGAGTGTACATCATTTAAGTGTATCTCATCCATTTTCTACTATAGCTCAGCCAGGTAGCTAGTCACATAGGTGGGGAAGCTGAGGCCCCAAGGTTTTCTTGCTCAGTGCCAAACAATTACAAGGGATACACTTGAGAGATAGACTTCAGATCGACTGGCTAACTGAATTTGTGGTTAGAGGAGTCCTCTCACTCTATAACAAATCCAGTTAATTAAAAACTAAGGTTCCAAATTTAAGTAGCACCAACTTGTTGATGCAGTCTGCCCATGGCTGCAGGTGCTCTTCCAGTTTGAGGCTGCTGGCTTATAAACCCAGGCTGTGAGTCTCAGTGCACTGTGGTCCTGAGGAAAGAGCATCATATCGGTTATGGCTTTGAGGACAAGTCATAGCAGCCCTATGCAGGTGATGTGAGCGGACCACGTGGATGTGGGCAGGATGGATTTTCCAAGTGGTGCCATTCTGTCCTCAGGAATGTGTACTCATCTGTCCTTCTGCTCTGCCACCATGTGGGTCTCACCTTTAGCCACAACCACTGGGCCTCAAGATATATCCTCAAGACAACACTCATCAGCAGAGAAAGAAGGGTTTCTTTCCCTAGTGTTCACTTTCCAAGTTGGGGAGCAAACTGTGACTTGGCTGCGCTCACACACTTCCCCTCATACCTGAGGCCAGTATTGCATTCCAGGCTGGTGCCTGGACCAGCCAGGGACCTGGGACACAGAGTGGGCCTCCCCCGTTCATGTGGCTGCAGACAGGGAAGGTCCCTGGGCTTCGCAGAGTCCTGTGAGGAAGGAGGGCAAGAGGTGGGGCTTGGTGTGTGGCCAAAATTGCATGATGGTTGGGAGTCCCAGCACAGGTAGTTTTAATCCCGACTTTCTCACCATCTGCCCCTAGCTTTTCTGAGCCTTCTGTTCAATGAGTTAGAGCCCTTACTTGATTTACTGGATGAAGAAGGTTAATGATAAATGGCTATCATTTCAGTACCTATTGCTAATATCAAATTCTGGAATTCCTATATCACCAATTGGGCATACTTCACAGGACCACCTTACTGCCAGTGGATTCATTTATATGGTATCCTAGGAAGGGTATGGGTGGATGTGTGTGTGTGTGTGTGTGTGTGTGTGTGTAATCTGATACCAGGCTTTGCTTTTAGATTCCAAGTTGGTCTGTGTTACTGTGACTGGGTTGTTGAGCATTAATGGGTGTCTAAGCCAAGTGCTTGGACCTGTTTGTTTCACCTTTTTAATTCCCTCCAAATTGATCTTTGTTATCTGATCACCATAAGTTTCATTAATGTAAAAAAAGGTATAAACTATAACCTGTTTTTTAAAATGCAGCAGGGGAGAAGAATAGCTCTCAGTTGCCGATTCAGCTTGTTGAAGGTTCTCCTGAAAGCCCAGTGCATCTCCTCCATTTGCCTGGCACAGTTGCTTGTCCACAACTGCCTGGATTATGCTGTTTGGTGCACTTGAGCTAAATGCATTTACATCCAATTTTTCCTTCATTCTGGCTTTCAGAGACCACTTGCTTGCTGGAGTGTGGTGAAATTGGGTCTCAATTACGGAGTTGTTTCAAGTGTGTGTTTCAGTTCAATTTATAGTTAATCTTTATTTTTTCATAGTTATCACACTCTTTTTCATGGCATAGTCTTGAAATAAAACATCAGAAGGCTTTAGTTAAGGGGAAATGATCTTTATTCCATCACTTGAAGAGGCTAGGTCACTTTTTATCAGATTAGATGAGTTAGAAATGCATGCTTGATGTATGTTCTGCTGGAATTCTAATTAATCATAAAAGACTAGGGTGTCAAACTGAAGGTGCTGGCAGTGATAAATAGTTTAAAAATTGTTCTGGCATGCCACAATGTGGGTCCCTCTTTCCCACTATTCCCACAGTGGATTTAGAATAAAGAAGTGCATCAAATGATAGCACAATTTGGGTTCTACTCATAGATTGCTGCCTTCTTTAAATTTGCCTTTGGCCATTGATGGCTTACTGATATTTAGAGATCAGTGGTCCTTTGGGAGATCAGAAAGAGTGGCTTGGTGGGTTGTTTCTCTACTCTGCCATAAGTGTTTATGTTGTTAACTGTTACAATGCTTATCTGTAAATAGGAAGATATTATATTTGCATCTCTGCTTACCAGATGTGTGCGTAATGCTCATGTGAATTTATATGAGTTTAAGGGAATTAGGATTCAAGTTGGTAGAAATGGTGGAGTGGCTATCATGTCTGGAGCCAAGGGCATTGAGAACAGAATAGCAAGTTTTCCACAATACTCAAACATGGGAGATCCCTAGGAATACCAGGGATCACAGCCGGGCTATTACACAGTAGTTCAGTAAATAGGATAGGGATGCATTCCTTTCCTCTGCTTCACTGAACACATATTTGAGCACCTACTATATACTAGGCACTACAACAAGTACTTGGTATAAAAATGATGTCAGTCTTTAGAAAGTGGCTGCCACCTTGCCAGCAACCGGAGCACCAAGCTCACGTTTAAAACAGCATTGAAGTCCTGGCAATAACAGCCACTGTGTGTTCTTGGACAGTTAAACACCATACCTTCATTTCTACTACACACAGAATTGAAGCACCACCACTTTATCCCTACATGTATTTTAAACATTTCTATATAAGTAATAAATATTTACTGTTTACAAATAAACCTTTGGACTTCTTAACTTTGATACTCATATTTCAAATTCTAGATAACTTAAAAATTGCACCTATTTCCCTTACCAAGCCTGGCCAATGGTAATTAAAGCCATATTTGTTTGTGTGAGGCGAGGCATGCAGCCTGTGCTAAATGAACATCACCCGAAACACAACCAGTGTGATTCCTGGTGTCTGTGGGTTAGTTTTGTCATGAGCATTGATTGCCCCAAGTATGTAGTCTACACATGTGCGGAATGAGAGTAGATGCTCCTGAAGCAAGAGCAGCCTTTCTATTTGGCTGCATAGCAGCCCTCTGTGTCTTCTAGAACTGAATTTGTATTGTATAGTTCTTATGGATTTGGGAATGTATCTGGTGTCGCCTTTGCACACACTATGATAGCAGTTTTCCTGGAGTTGTTTCCTCCAACATCTCAAAAGAGGTGGCAGATCCTGTATTCTGAGGAGGACTTGCACATGTGTCAAACCTCATGGATTAACACACCTGGCAGGTATCAGTAGCCTTTCAACATGGATTGTGGCTCCTCAACTTCTCTATCAGCCCTTCACCAAAGTGGTATGCCCTTCCCTGTGTGACTCGGAGCTGTGTGGATGAGGGCCAGCCACTGGCAGCGCTGTTGGTGTTGGATGTATATGCTCTGCACTCATAGGCCTGTGGAGACTGTCTTTCTCAAATACAGCTGCTGCAAAGAAACTGAGTGCTTTATTGATCAGAGATAGTGACTCATAAAATGTTGAAATAGTAACAAGACTGGGGTGTAGAGTACAGGCAGGGTCCCCTTCTTTCTACTGCCTAGTATATAGTAGGTACTCAAATATAGTAAGTACTCATGCCTCTCTGAGGGTGAGCTCCTCCGTGCCAGCATCAGCCACCACCTGCCACATTGCATTTGCCCTTTGTGAACCATGATTCTGTTTAAGATCACTTTACATACTGATGTGCTTCTGTTTTCACCAAACTTCAGCAATTTCTCACATTTTTAATTTAGGTATTGTGGGAAATAGAATTTCTTTTGTTTCTTTCAACACATGTATCCTACACAGGGTTAATAGCTGGTCTCTGAAGTGTGGTTGATATTAACTGTAGCATTTCCTGGGTGTCTCCAAACCAATCAGTGTATCAGCTTTAACCAGCAAGCACCTACAGACTGGTATGCCAGTTTTCCACTTACAGCTTACTTGTCACAAACAACCTCGTGGGCTTAGAAACTCTTCTGTAACCCCAGGCTGTTCATCTGGGGTTGTCCATCTGAACAACCCCTAAAATATCTGCGATAGCCAAGGCCTTCTGTGGGTGGTGCTGGGGGCCAAGGGGTCTCATACCTCCCCATCCCCTGCTTAGGACATCTGGGGAGTTAGGTGGCTTCTGGGTTGGTATGGGCAACTTGCATCATCCGTATTGAAGTGATCAGTCTACACCAGGTTGGTCATCCAGGTCCATGTTGACTTTGTTGAGGTGACAACCCAACACATCTGAGCCAGATCTTTGCAGAGCCCATTCTTTTCTCTCTCCAGTGAATTTTCTGATTCCATTTTTATTTTCTCACGCTGTTTCCAGTGTTCTCTCTTCATTCTTCCCTTCAGTGGGTGGTGTGTTTTCCTGACAATTATTGCTTTGTTGGCCTTTTAGGGTTTGGATCAGCTGGCTTTCAGGAGGCATCAGTAAGTCATCTTGCCTCAGTTCCTCTTTCTCCAGCTTTCTTAAGGCTTAATAGCATTCTTCCCACCATACTGAGAATGCCTCACAGAAGGGGGACTGAGTGCTCTGCAGCATTTCGGCACTTGCCCTCCTTTCCAAATGCCCAGGGCAGGCTTGGATCTGCTACCTGGGACAGCAGAGATCACTAGTCAGTAGCCTGACAGGTTCTCTACGGGTGCAGACAGAAACCTGTTGTGAATTTAGGGTGCAGGTCTGTCCTACAGCCATTCAGGGCCAGGCAGGTTCACATGGGATTCAAGCAGATGGAAGAAAATTCACAGAGCCATTAGGATGTCTGACATGCCTTTATTCTTGGGTGCGGTGATCCACACGTGCATGGGAAGTCCTGACTCCTTATAACTAAGTGCACACAAAGCTGGCAAGGTGCCAATACTGACCTTCAGATTATGTAACAGAGCTTCATTCTATGCATACAGGCCCCTACTCAAGGCCACGTGAACACTGCTAAACCACATTTGTCCAGACATCTGGGTGAGGGAGCCTGACTGACTCCATTTTCCCTACAAGGTCCCTAAATTTAAATTTAAATTTAAACTTAGGGTGGGCAACATTTGCTGATGATAGTGGTGGATCTTTTTTTCTCTTCCTGGATATTTTGTTTTTAAGTATATTTTGTTGATTATGCTATTACAGGTGTCCCAATTTTTCCCCATTTGCCCTCTGCACCCAGTACCCCTCTTCCCTCCAGCAGTCCCCACCTTAGTTCATATTCATGGAACTTGGGCTTCTCCATTGCCTATACTCTTCTTAATCTCCTCTGTCTGTTCTGTACCTACCACTTATACTTCTTATTCCCTGTACCTTTTCTGCCATTCTCCTCCCGCCCCTGCCCCATTGATAACCCTCTGTGATCTTCATATCTGTTTCTATTCCTGTTCTACCTGTTTACTTAGTTTGTTTTTGTTTTTTTAGATTCAGTTGTTGATAGTTGTGAGTTTGCTGTCATTTTAATGTTCATAGTTTTGATCTTCTTTTTCTTAGATAAGACCCTTTAACATTTCATATAATAAGGGCTTGGTGGCCCTGAACTCCTTTACCTTTACCTTGTCTGGGAAGCACTTTATCTGCCCTTCTGTTCTAAATGATAGCTTTGCTGGAGAGTAATCTTGGATATAGGTCCCTGCCTTTCATGATTTTGAATACTTCTTTCCAGTTCCTTCTTGACTGCAAGGTTTCTTTTGAGAAATCAGCTGTTAGGCTTATGGGAACTCCTTTATAGGTAACTGTCTCCTTCTCTCTTGTCGCTTTTAAGATTCTCTCCTTATCTTTAACCTTGGCTAATGTAATTATGATGTGCCTTGATGTGTGCTTCCTTGGGTCCAGCTTCCTAAGGACTCTGAGCTTCCCGGACTTCCTGGAAGTCTGTTTCCTTAAGCAGATTGGGGAAATTCTCCTTAATTATTTTTTCAAATAAGTTTTCAATTTTTTGCTGTTCCTCTTCTCCTTCTGGCATCCCTATGATTTGGATGTTGGAAGGTTTAAAGTTGTCCTGGAGGTACCTAAGCCTCTACTCATGTTTTGAATTCTTGTTTCTTCATTCTGTTCTGGCTGAATATTTATTTCTCCCTTCTGCTCCAAATTGTTGATTTGAGTCCCAGTTTCCTTCCTTTTACTGTTGGTTCCTTGTACATTTCTCTTCATTTCACTTTTCATAGCTTTCACTTTTCTCTCCATTTCATGACCACACTCAATCATTTCTGTGAGCATCCTGATTATACTGTTTTGAATTTTGCATTTGATAGGTTGGCTATCTCTTTATCACTTAGTTCTATTTTTGGAGCTTTGATCTGTTCTTTCATTTGGGCCATTTTTTTTTTGGTCTCACTGTGCTTGTTATGTAGTAAGGGGCAGAGCCTTAGGTATTCACTAGGGTGGGGCAACCCACATCACTGCATTTGTGGTACTGTATGTGGGGGAGGGGCCTGAGAGGGAACAATGCTGCTTGCTTGGCTCTCAATAGGCTTTCAGCCACTTCCCCTGCTACCCACAAGCAAATTTGGCCCATCTGCTGCTGATTCCCAGGTGGGTGGATTTGTGTATGTTCTAGGACCCTGTGGATCTCTCTAACAAACTCTCCTGTGAGGTTGGGAGTTTCTCCCACTGCCGCAACCAACCCCCAAAGGATTTTACTGCCAAAGGTTTTGAGGCTTTATTTCCTGGCACTGGAACTCTGGGTTGAGTGGTCTGTCTTGCTCCCTAGTTGTTCTTCCCGGTTTCTCTGCACACAAACGTGGGACCACCCAGTCTTCCTGCTGCTGCCTTATCTGCCTGGTCCTCCAACTGCTGCCTTGCCATGCGCCCTCTCCACCCCAGCTGCCTGTCTCCACCCCTTCTATCAGTCTGGATGAATGTTTCTTCTTTAACTCCTTGGTTGCTGGACTTCTATACAGTTCCATTTTGGGCATTTCCGGTTATTTTTGTTTTTTAAATTTGTTGTTGCCCTTCTTTTTGTTGTACAAGGAGGCAAAGTGTATCTACCTATGCCTCCATCTTGACTGGAAGTCTCCTGTTTTTTTCTGGCATTTTAATTGTGATGTGTCTTGGTATGGACCTCTTTGGGTCCAACTTGTTTGGGAATCTCTGTGCTTCCTGGACTTGTATGTCTATTTCCTTTGCCAAATTAAGGAGGTTTTCTTTCATTATTTTTTCATATAAGTTTTCAATTTCTTGCACTTCATCTTCTCCTTCTGACATCTTTCTGATTCAGATGTTAGCACTTCTGGAGATGTTCCAGAGTGTTCTTGAAACAGTCTTGTTTTTCTGAACTTTTGTTTCTTCATTTTGTTCTGGTGGAATGTTTATTTCTTCCTTATGTTCCAAATCGTTGATTTGAATCCTGGCATTCTTCTTTTCACTGTTGGTTTTCTTTGGATTTGTCTTTATTTCTCTTTGTATAGCTTTCATTTCTTCCCTTGTGCTTTTGCCGTAGTCAGTGAGACCTTTGAACATTCTGACCATGAGGGTTTTGAACTCTGCATCGTATAGTTCTTTGTCTGGGGTTCTGTTCTGTTCCTTCATTTGGGCCATATTTCTTTGTTTCTTTTTTTTGGGGGGTAGTCTCTCTGTGTCTGTGTGCTAGGTAGAGCCACTTTGATTTCCTATCATAGTGCCCCTGTTATGTGGGGTGGAGCCTTGGGTATTCACCAGGGCAGGGTAACCTGCTTCACTGCTTTGTGGCTGTATGTGTGGGAGAAGGGTCAAAGAGGGGAAAATGCTGCTACTGGCTAACTCTAGGGGCTTGCGTGGCACTTGCCCCTTTTCTAGTCACTTGACTCACTTCGCGTATGTAACTGGCACCCCACCTGCTGCTGTCTTGGTTGTGGTTCCCAGAGTAGGTGGGTTTGCTTATGTTCTGACTCTTCTGAGAAACTGGCAGTTTCTGCCACTGCCCCATCTCCTCCTGGGTTTAAAACCAGAAGTTATGAGGCTTTATTTCCCAGCACTGGAACCCTCGGCTATGTGGTCTGGCCTGAGGCTAAGATCACTCAGTCACAAGGTGTCCCCCTGATTTTTATCCACCACTTGTGAATGTAGGACTACCCATTCTGCCGGCTGCCTCAGCCTTGCCACCCCCAGCTTGCCACTGCTGTGCCTCATCTTCCCCACCCCAACTCCCCATCTCTGTCCCTCCTACCCACCTGGATGAATATAGCTTCTTGAAATCCTTGGTTGTAGGACTTTCATACAATTCAGGATGTTTTTTGGGGTGATTTCCTGGCAGTTCTGGGTGTTTTGCATTTTTAAGTTAGTTGTGTTCCTTCTTATGGTTGTGCAGTGAGATGAAGCATATCTATGTACATGTTTAACTTGACTAGAAGCTCTGATAGTGAATCTTGAGAGAAGAGTTAAACTTCTATGTCAGCATCTCCCCAGAAAAGCAAAATGTTCATTTCCTCAGCTCCGATGTGCAAGACTGCTGAACGCATCTGTGTGAGGTCCAACTCAGAGAGAGAGGGAGGGTTTAGAGTGACCGTCAGGGCTGTGAAGAGCATGTCCACGCCAGTTAGTTTAATTCAGGAAGGCCAGGACCTTGTTTTCTTCCATGCCTACCAGGTGACTGTGTGACTGCCCAGTGACCTCTCCAGGTATGCTCAGACTGAGGATAAAGGCATTTTGGTCTGCGCAGGGATAAGGCCCAGTGAATGAGGACATCCTCTTTCTTGTTGTCCCACCTTCCCACAGGTGTTCTCATTGGCAGTGATTTTTCATCTTTGGATGGACAGGCACATCTAGTGTCCATGGCTGGGAATGTTTCTGGTTGAGTGTGGGGGGTACCCAGCAAGGCCATGGGAGGAGACTGCCTATAGCCAGCTGGCTGCTTTTCTCTTCAAGACTCCTGGGTCAGCACTGACCTCCCTTGCTCTCAGCAGAAATCAGAGAAGAACTTCTTCTTCCTCATCACCTCTACCTCCCAGGCCCCGCCAGTTCTTTCTCAAGTTCCTTGAGTTTCCTGAGTTGTCTCAGGTGTGTTCCGAAAGGGCATCTCGGATCTCTTGCTCTGTCCTTTTGCCAGTTTTCCCCAGCCCTTACCCTGCAGGTGCCCTCCTGAAAAAGCTGCTGCCTGCTGGGTGCTGTTTCCCAGTCTGGTGAGGCCAACTGTGTTTCAGGTCCCATCTGGGTGGACTCCAGTGCCTTCAGGCCAGGTCATCTGTGCAGACCCATTTGTTTGTCAGCTGCCCCCTTCCTACTCATACTCTTTCTGCTGATGCCTTCTCTGGAACAGGTGTTTCCTTGTGGTCTTTTATTTTCTTCTTAGACATTCACACAAATATTATTTTAGAATATAATTCCTCTGATTTTCATATAAAACTGAGTTAATTTCCCAAAGCTGGAAGCAAATGTGTTTCCCATGATTTCCCACAGCCCTGGCCCACCCCTGCTTCCCTTAAGGGCTCCCCAGCTCTTTGAGCATGGCTGTGGGGGCTGAGCACGCTTAAGCAGAATGGTGTGTGCTGGCTTACACTAGCAAGAGAAAGCTGCCCCATAGGATGTCCTCTGAAGAGGAGTTGGCCATCTCTCCCATAATCCAACAGTGATATTCACTGAAGGAAAGCCTTAAACATGACTTGTCTGTGTGCTCATCCCATTCTTAGAAGCCTTACTTCCTTCTCTGGGTGAAGAGCTACCTTTGCCCTAGTTGTGCTATGGGCTTCTTCCTTCTGGAGTTTGGTCAGCGTTAGGCTGAAGTTTATTTTCTGATAGTTGGTGTTCAGCTGGCCTTAGCTGCTAAGTAATAGGAGGTTGTTGCTGAGTGATGAAGGCACTGTGGGCTTGTCAGTAAATGTGGGAAAAGGTGGCTGCCATTTTCACCTTTAAGTGCAGGTGGAAAAATTTAACAGGTTGAGGAATTTTCAAGGATATCTGTTTTCAAGATGACAATTGTCATGTTGACAGGTGTAGTAAAGGGGTGTTACAGTGGAGTGTTGAGGACTTGCAAGTGGCACCCTGGCTAGTTGAGTGTGAGCTGGCACAGAAGATGAAGAAGGGGAGAGTGCCAATGGGGTGCTGATGTTCCTGGTAGGGACATGGGGAACCCAAGTGTGGGAGCACATGGCACAATGGCTGCAAGATGTCCCAGGCTAGTGATATGCTTTATGTTATGGTCCCTGTAGGGACCATTGCAATAAACACAGACATTTAAGAAATCATGACAGTTACATGAAGTTTTATTTGAAAACAAATAAGAGTGAGTTAAAAAACTTATTAAGTTAATATTGTGCAGATGAGGCACATATGACTATAGTTTGGATAAAAGCTGCCTGAAGTCATAGAATCAGCAGACTTTATTTTCCTATAGCCCCTTGACATTGACCTTTCAACCTCCAGTTTTCTCTGTGTCTGAGATGTGGGTCCTGAGCTGCAGGTGGTGCTGAGGCTTATAAGATGGAGAGGGTTGGATGAGGTGCATATGAGAGGAGGGGCAAGATTTTATGCTTGGAAGTTAACTTTTGGAATTTTTTTTTATTATTTCAAACTGAATTGTAAGTTGGAGAAACTGGCCTTTTGGGATTTATTTTGGGCTGAAAATATAAATGGGGCAAGAAGGGTTAAGAGTGGCATGTATCTCTTGACTCCTTATGCTTACTGAGCTCAGGGGTCCGGGCTGGGCTGCTTTCTGCACCTTGTGGTACCACGTGGCATGGAGTTGTCTTCATAGCCAGCTGAACCAGTCAGGTACCGGTCTGGCAACTGAACTTGGCAAAGTGTGACCACAACAGCACAGTGATGCAGAAGTTCAGAACCAAGAGATGGGAGACGGTAAAAGAAATAGTCAATGTTGGCATGCCCATCACCCCTTGTCCTTAGAGCTCAAATGCTCTGGAGTGGGTGTGAGACCTGTGAGCTCTGGGGGTGGTCCACTGCTCATTTTAGGGCAGTGGCTCCACATCTGGTTCCTTGTCTAAGAAATACAGAGTTGTCTCCAGGATCACAGCAGGGTATCTGGATAAGCAAGATAACACAATGCTGAGCTGTAAAGGCCTGAATTAGTACTGACAGCTTTTGGGGTTGGACTTTTCTGTTATCATTATGTCTGCATCACCAAGTTTTATCACTACTCTCTCTTGGTAGGGACAGTTAGCTCTTTCTATTCTGATTTTGAGACAGCACCAAGCTCAGCCCCTTCTCTGTTCAGCTGATCCCTACTGGCTGCACTCCGTGCCAGGCCACCTATGCCCATGCCTGGGTGATCATCCTAAAATGCTGTTTGGTTGTCACAGCTCCTCTGGACTCTTCCTTTAGGCCAGGTTCTAGGCCCCATTGTCTTCTTCACCTGACCCAGACTGCACAACCTTGTGAACCATGTCCATTCTTTCTCTCCTGTAGTGCGAGCTCACTCCTATTGGTTGTTCTTTGCTTATGTAGTGCCCATCACCTCCATACTCAAGGTCTGTCCATCCCTGAAGGACCGACACCTCTTTCCTCTGTTCTGTGGGGATTCTGTGGGGAAGCCTGCCATGATAATGGTCTGTGTTGTGCTTGGTTACACACCCTCTACCACTAGGCTGTTCTTGGGACTGTGCTGTACTTACTCCCCTTTATCTCTGGCACTGACTGTGGACTGAACAATCCTCTGCAACACTCAAAGCCACTTTCTTCTACATTCTTACATCTGGAGCACTTCTATGAAGCTCCTTTCCTGATTGTTTTTTGGGTCTTGGGTTTTTTCACTCATGCTGGGGGCATCAGGACCAGGACCATACCTTCCACTGAAGTTGTACCCCTTTGCATAGGAGCAGGACTTCAGTGACTGTGTTGGCGTTGGGTACTTGGTTTGCTTGTGCTCAAGTTTTGTGGTAAACAGGTGGACAAAGCAGGAAGGAACAGATGAGCTGTGGAGGGCTATGGAGGACCATGGGCAAGTTGGAGGCTGGGCTGGGGGCCTGAATGCCTGGGTGCACATACCCCTCTTTATACCTCAGCAGTATGTTCATAGGCCAGCCATTGAGCACGTGATGCGACCTCTGTGCTGCAGTGTCCTCTCTATAAGGTGGGGGCCAAAGAGAGCATCCAGCACCTCAAAGGACTGCAGGATGAATGAATTCATACTTAAAAGGTTCAGAGACAAGTATTGCTGAATAGTAAGCATTTAATCAATGTGGGCTGTCATACCATTGCTCTTCTTGAGCTTTAATCTTTCAGAATAGTATTATTATTGGGCTGGGACCCCAAGAAGGATGTGGGGGCATGGCATAGATTGGGGGACACTGCAGAACCTGTGTGTCTGTTGTGCAGCTCTTCCTTCCCAATTTTATCGAGTTCCATATCACCCACTGCTGCGAGACATTTTATGGTGTTGAAGATAAAGTCATATTCTTTTTAGGTTCCCCCACTCACATTCCCACCACCATCACCCAAACTCTTCAAAAGGCTCAGCCCTAAAGAGTCAGCTGGCTGTGGGGCTGAAGGTGCCAGTTTTGCTATGTGCATAGCTAGTGACTTCTGTCCTGAGCCCTGGACAAGCTGTGTGTCTCCACAGGATCTTTGTTGTGGCCTTTTGAGGATCATGTGATGCTGGTTTACAGGCTTTCCTACTGTTGTGGGAGACCCAGTGTCCTCTTTCTGGTCCCTCAGGAGGTTTTGGATGGCTATACATTCTCTCAAACCTCCTTATGTCTCAGAGTCTCTAATCCCACCTAATTAGATCACTTCCTATAGTCTTGCTAGATATTCTCTAGACACTCTTCACAAAGACATTGACTTAAAGCTTTACTGAGGGCTATGGGCACTAGAAAGTCTTTGTGCCACCACACAGCCACCCCTTACAATCCTTCAACACCATCACCTTCCTATCAGTGTCTCCTGGTACCTCTGTCACAGGGTCTCTGGTCCAGGGAACCCTGTGCTTTGTCTGTCTCTCCCCTTCTTTCCCTCCTCTGACTTTTTTCTTCCCTCCTTTCCCCTTTCTCACTCTTCAGTCTAATTCTCAAAGTCCTGTCAGTAAACTCTTCCAGCAGTTAACTCTGTTTTCTTCCCTCCTCCTGGAGTCATCCCTAGGACCTGATCTTATAAAACAACCCAGTGGCCTATCCTTAGCAAAGGCTCTTGCCTCTGACAAACTGTTCAAATAAGTTATTTCCCTCCCTGTCTCTATTCCTTTTCCCCTGTTGGTGGCTCTGGAATGATTCAGAGGATGGGTTTTCTCTTTGTCCATAAGAGAGAGGTATTGACTTATGCCTTCCTAGCAGTGCCTGGAAGAAATGGCCAGAATGCCTACTTTTTGGAATTACAACTGTCAGTTGCTACTGAGGATTGTTAGAAGGAAATAAGTATGGGGTGAGGGTGTTGTGCTCTATCAGAAGGCTTATCATTGGAACCTTAAACACTGTCATGGACAATATTGGATCTGTGCATTGACAAGTAGCCTTACTGTCATGTCACTAGGGCCAAATGAAGACAGTGCTTAAATATCACTTCAGTGTGCTGCTTTCACATAAAGAACATAGCATCTGTGTGTGTTATTTTTCATCTGCTGCTTGGCCAACAGATCTGAAAAGAAGCCAACACCTGAGTGAAGTATCCTGCAACACTAAATGGAATTCTAAACATAGTCCTGTAAATCATCCAAGACGTGCTTCATCAATTATTCAAGAAGGACCTATTACAGTCACGTAGCCCATCATTGATTCCCACTTCTTTTAAAAATGATATACATGTTAATTGTCCATTAGGTGACTTGTCTCATTATATTTTTCTGCTCCTGGGTTTTAGAGCACTTGGTATAGTAGTGTGAGTTGCTCTTGTCAGTATGTAAAAGTTAATCATCTGCTGTTCAGGTAAAATGTTCAGAATTTGACCTGACCTGTTCATTTATCCCTCAATAACTAATACATTTCAATATATGTAAATATATTTATATATACATATATTAACATACAGAAAACATACATAATTTATAATTTTTCTAACTCATGCCTTTACAATTATTAACTTGGTTGGCAATTTATCTCTTTGAATGAAAGCTGATTTCTGCTGATCTTTAAGTTTGTTTGAGATTACTTGGCCCCTCAAACTTACTGTATAATGAAAAAGGTTGTCTGGGTGGATTGTTACGTAATGACTAAGGGTGTCAACTTGAGGAAAGGTCCTCTCCATGCTGTGTTGTCTAGCCAGTCCTACTCAGGTTTGCTTGTTGTGTCTGCTCCAGGCCTCTTGCTGTCTGTTGTCCTGAGGGTGGAATCCTAGCTCTGTTACCTGCTTGCTCTAGGACTTGGGCAAATTGCTTACCTTCCAGAGTATCCATTTCTTTTTCTGGTTATGCCACGTGCAGAACATGTAAGGGAATGGACAGTAAGTGTCATTGCACCCAGGACAAGCTCAGTGTGCCATCAACAGTGTTGCTAGGCCAGAATTCATTTGAAAGCCAGAATAGTGTGGGTGGGTACCTTAAAAGATAGGCTTGTCCTTTTTGAAAAATTGGTAAAATACTGTGGCTTAAATTGTGTACAAATTTCTGCATGTGCAGGCTGGTACTTTTGAAAAATGAAAGAAGGGTTGAGTAATTAGCTTTAGAGAATGTGATTGCTGACTGGGGCTATTTTGATCAGTCATATACCTCATTAGATCTCAGCAAAATACTCAATGATATAAAATTGAAGATGGCATTAGTCAGGCAGAAACCACAGCATTTAAAAATGTGAAAGGGATCATTTCTAATCCTGAAAAGTATAGTCATGACTTAGGAAGCAGAACATAATGTTGGTATTTTGAATCATGAAGTTACTAAGACTTGGTTATAGACAGATTGCTTGTTGGGCAGGACACCTGGGGTCCTTTTAAGTCTCAAACATTTGTAGTGACAGTGACCATGGTGCTTTTTTTTGAAAGAGTATTTTAGGTGAATTAACAGCTGGTGGAACAGTTCTGATTGGTAATTCTAAAAAAAAAAAAAAAAAAAGTTCTGTTGTTCTTTGCAGAGTAGGCAAAGCCCAGGTTAGATTTGGCTCTGATTTCCTGCTTGCATTTTCTAGCTTTCAATTTTCAAGTCCTTCCTTCCTTCCTTTCTCCCTTCTCTTATTATTCTTTTGTTATTTTCTTCATCCAGAGGCTTTGCTGGGGCATCTTATGCAGGCCACACACTGCCTGGGCTGTGGGGAGAGAACAGCTAGCCTGGCTCAGCTCCCCCAATGGAGCTATGCCCCAGGGTACAGAAAACAGGGAGAGTTGTGACCTGACAGCAGCAGCATGTGGTACTAGCCTTGTTCACAGCAGGTATCCACCTGGCTTTATGAGGTCTGTGCAGGAAAGAGTCTAGCCATTGTTAATATAAGGAGACTGGGCTGGAATGCACATGTGTGAACAATAGTGACTTCACTGTACTCATCAGTGGGGTTGGTAGATGCCGTTGAGTGAGCATGTGTATTATGTGGCTGTCACATTCAAAATGGCTGAGTGAGTAGAACAATGAATCTGCATCAAATTTTGCATTAAGCTTGAACATTCCTCTGCAGAAACTATTTAGATGATTCAGGAGGCCGCAGCTATGGGCAACAGGTGATTGGTAGCTTCATCACAACAACACCTCCACTCATGTATCACATCTTATGCAGGGTTTTTTTGCAAAACATCAAATCATCCAGGTGACTCTGCCCCACTACAGCCCAGATTTGACACCCTGAGACTTCTGGCTTTTCCTGAAACTAAAATCACCTTAAAAAGGGAAGAGATTTCAGACCATTGATGAGATTCGGGAAAATACAATGGGGCAGCTGTTGGTGATTGGGAGAACTGTGTGAGGTGCCAAGGTGCCTACTTTGAAGGGAACTGAGGAATCATCGTCCTATGTACAATGTTTCTTGTATCTTGTATCTTCTTCAATAAATGCCTCCGTTTTTCATATTACATGGCTGGATACCTTCCGGACATACCTCGTGTTCAGACTCCTCTAGTCAGACGTTAGAGTGATCTCTGTCCCCATCGGAACTGGAGCTCCAGCAGGTCCTTTGGCTCAGAGCTGAGATGTCTTTGGCTTGGTTGAGCTTTTTTACTCTCTTTAATTAAGTGTCAAGTGTCTGGCAGAACACTTCAGTAATTAATAACACTGCTGTTAATATTCATATGACAGTCATTTGCACTAATAAACCTCTTGATCTCAAAGGTTACCCAGCATTTTATAAATCACAGATGAATGGCTTCAAATGAAGGTGCAAGGCCCTCTCCTGCAGCAAGAGGATGACCAGTGTGTCAGGCAACAGAAGCCACGGGGAGTTCATTTGTTCAACTGGGCAAGTATTCATAGCCAACTTGTGTCATTCTCTCTGTCTCTGTGCTAGGTATGCTTGGGGCCTGTGTGTTCCTGTCACCTATAGTCTGGTGGGAGGAGGGCTGCATGTCACCTCACAGTGTCCATGCAGCACCAGACTTTGCTGGGTTATATGTGCCGGAGATATCTCAGAGGACAAGATTAAAGTCTGTGACCTCTCGGAGTTTACCTTTAGTTGGTGTGGGGGAGTGCTATCAGGAGACTGAATAGGACTTGGCTGGGTGGCGCGATTGGAGTGTTGTCCTGTACACCAAAAGGTTGCATGTTCAATTCATGGTCAGGGTACATACAAAGATCATGGGTTTGATTCCTGGTCAAGGCACATACCTGGGTAGTGGATTTTCTCCCTAGTTGGGGTGTGTACAGGAGGCAATCAATGGATGTTTCTCTCTCACATTGATGTTTCTCTCTCTGTCTCTGTCTCTCTCTCCCCCCCTCCCTTTTTGCTCCCTCCCTCTCTCTTCCCCGCTTCCTCTCTTTCTAAAATCAATTAAAACATATCCTCAGGTGGAGGGGTAGGAGGAAAGAGGGACTGTGATAGAATGCCAGTTGAAAGATTTCATATACAATGGAGATGTTTTGTAATGCATGTATTTTTTTACTGTAATTGGACTTAGTAATTATTTTAAAAAATCAGTGAGGTCTCTTTGCAGATGATAGGTGATATTTTTACCCAATTGGGAGATCAAGATGATCTTTTATAATATTGCTGCTGTGTTTTTGAATTAACCCAGTGGTTCTGGACTTGGGCTGCATGTTGAAATCTCCTGGGGAACTTTCCCAAACACTGAAGTGTGATCCCAGCCTAGAGGTCCTGCCTGATATGATAGGTCTCAGTGAAGCCTGGCATTGGCTTGTCAAAGGTCCCCAGATAGTGCTAATTCTGGGGTTGAACAGTACTGGTCTAAACCATGGAAAGCCTGTAATAGTTGGTGGAGTACAGGAAACTTTCTGGAAGCCTATTCCCAACGTGCTGAGAAATGTAAAGTGTTGTGAGAGCAAAGGCCTGGAGAATCCTGCAGATGTAGGCTGGGAAGGATGAGTAGTAGCTCAGGTAAAGAGGGAGGAAAAGAGTATTCCAACAGAGGGAAGAGCAGGCATGGAGGCCTAGTGTCCTAAGGTGAAAGGAAGTGATTGGGGGCCCAGTGAGGGATCACGACACCAGCTTAAGATGATTGGGGGGGGGGGGGGTTGCAGAGGCAGATGGTATGAGTATGCTAGGGATTTGGGTCTTTGCTGGCAGTTGTGGCTCATTTTTTAAAATGAACTTGACATTATTTTCATTAATTTACTTAAAAATAATTCCTTAGAAAAATAACTATACAAAAAAATGCATTCAACTCAATTCACTTAGCCCTTATAACAACTCAGTGAAATATGTACTCAGTGATTACCCCACTTTGCAGATGGGGAAAATGAGGCCCAGAGAAGTTGAATAGCTTATCTGCAACTGCTGGATGGTGGAACTGGGCTCTGAGCCAGACTGACTCTGGTTTTTGCTTTGGGCTCTGAATTTTTGTGGGATTGGTGGCATGACCCTCATCTCAGAACAGGAAGCCAGGTTGTGTGTGAGCTGGGATTTGAATTCAGTTGTGATTGCCTCAAAGTTTACATTATTTCTTCCTTATCAGATTATACAGACTGGGGGAGAAATTAAACTATTTTGTTAGTTTTTACCATATTAAAAAGTGCATGTATAAAGATATAAGTGAATGGGTGAGTTTTGTAGTTGTACATGAAGAACGTACACAAAAGAAGAGCTGATGAGGGAGGGAAAAGGGAGAGGAAGATCCTACCTTTTCCATTGCCAAATGTTGGTGACTGTCAGCCCTGCTTTTAGGGCTTGATGCCCGGGAAAGGCTTTCAAAGGTAATCTTGCATCATTGCATATAAGCCAGTATAACATGGAATGTAAAGGTGTACTAGCTCTGTATTTGGGACATTTAGGTCCTTGGGTTCTTGCTTAGGTTAGTAGGGTTCTTGATCCACATAATGAAATGGACATTATGGAAAATATGTGCCCAGTGACCCAGGATATCCTGAAGTATTGATGCTATCTTTTTGTTAAAAGTTTTCTTACACAAGTAGCCACTCCCTGCCATCTGAGTCTCCTTCCTTCTGGATTGAGTGTTAAAATCAGACCCATATTTGTTGTTATGGAGACAGATTGAGTACAGAACTTTTTTCCCTGGACAGCTTCACTTACGTGTTTCAAAAAGATTTACAAAAAGTCAGTGGAACAACGTGTGTTCAAATAAATTGTTTTGATGGCTTGAATGCTGAATTTAAAATTTTCTAGTGGCCACATTACAAAAGGTAAAAAGTGACAAAATTTTAATAATATACATTATTTAACTCACTCTATCAAAATATTACCATGCAAGCATTAATCACTATAAAATTATTAATGTTTGCATTGATAAAATTAATAATTATACAATGATTTATTAATTTATTAATAAAACATTAATACAATTATTGTCTTTTCCATGCTCAGTCTGAAGCCTCATTTTTCTTTCACACGTCATGCCTCATTTCCATTTACCCCATTTCAAGTGCGTAGTAAACACACATGACTGGCGGCAACATGTTGGGACAGGTGGGCTCTGGTAGATCAGAACACTTAGATTCTGTGGTAAAGGTTCTGATACTAACATTCTTTGTATGCCTCTAATAGATTTGTATCCACATAGTGTACTTTCAGAGGCTCATAGGCAACTACATGAAGTTTGCTCTGATTTCTGAATTGTCATTGTGATAGAATTCACAAACCGCTGTGGGAGTTTTTGATTTGAACTTAATGTATTGTACTAATAGCCTGGAAGGCTTATACAAGGCATGCCAAGAAATTGGTCTAAAACCTAGAATGTGCATATTTTTCATACCCAACTGATTATTTAAATTTCCCGGTGGGAAGTTACTCTTTGACAAATGTCATCAGCAGTCTCTTTTCAGTGGTATTGATGGACATGGAAACTAATTTTGTTTTCTCCCAGCCCCTTTGTGGAAGGAATGAAATTCAGTGTCTGGATTTGTATTCCTTCGTGGAAGAGAACTTAATGTTATAGAAGTAAGTGATTACAAAACTGCCACCTGCCAGGTTGTCCATTTTCTGCGGTGACAGACAGTAAGGGAGGTGGGCATTTTCTCCTCCTTTGTCATTGTGTTATATCTTCATGGTTTTGGGGGATGTGTGTGGGGTGGTGGTGGCTGCACTTCCCTGGTGCATTTGTCAGATCCTTTATACAATGCTTTTGTAAGCTGACATGCACGGTACATTGAGTAAATATTCCGGACTCGTATCTCAAGTGAGGACCGAGTGTGCTCTGGAGGCCTGATGTGCCTGAAGTGGCATTATAGCATTGGGAAGGAAACAGTGGAATGTTTGGAAGTTCACTAGTAGAAATTGGATTTTTGCCATTTATTATTTTATTATTACATTATGTATTTTAAGACTTACGTTTAAGGCTGTGGGGATTATCATTCTCTTTTAATTATTTAATAAAGAGTTAACATTTTATTGGAAATACAATTAACAGGCTCTGGCTTGAGGGAGCATGAGTGAAGATTTGGGGTGTTCCCTAGTGTCCCCTCTAGGCTGCTGGGGGCTGCTGCTCACCCTCCCCTATACAGCCACCTCTCAGTGTTGTGTTACTCATAGCAAATCTTGTCTTTCAAACTTGAAGTGTAAATCTTAGCATATGCTCTTCTTCCCTCCCAGTGGAGGCCTACGCACCCTGTTTAAAGCTTTACTGTCTGGAGCAAAACCCCCTGGTAAAGGGGCACACCTGCAGCCATCACTGTGATGAAGCAGCTGAGTGTGAGAGCTGTTGGAAGCAGGTTCTGATGGGCAGAGATGGACACCAACAGAGATTGTGAAGCTCTTGCTGGGAAGGCTGTTCCTCACAGAGCACAATGCAGTGTTGGGGCTAATGTTTCACTAGAACATAATGAATATCAGTCGAAACCTGGGTTATAGCCCTACACCCATTCTGTGAGTGAGGCCAACAAGCACATTCCTTTCTGATAAAAGAAATGAAATCCACCCTGGATGGTAATGTGGGTGTTTAAGGAGTAACCCAGAACCCATTCCTGAGAAAAAGTCAAATTGTATGCCTTTCTTTACCTTAGTGATTTTTTTATTTTTAATTTTTACACAACAATTTGTATTTTTGTTGAGGTTTGGAAAGGCAGTTATACTGATTTTGCCTGAAATTTGGACAGATTGGCTCTACTGAGAAGGAAAACTTTCAGGCCGGGAAATATGCATTGTGGAACGGTTGTATCCCCTATAGTGGGCAAGGGCTGGTGGGAGGGGGCAGGGCTGCAGGAGGCCTACCATTGCAGTCTTCCAGGGCAGCAGGATGATGTGAGGTTAGCTTCTGCAGTGGGGCAAGGCTAGAGGGAGAGAGGTGGGTGGGTTCCAGGAGGTGGGGCTTGCTGGGAGAGCTGAGTCTGTGGTCTGAGCTGGTTGTGGAAGCCTGTGAATTAGGAGAGGAAAGGAAGGGCAGGTGCCTGTGAACATGAAAGAGGACTGTTTCCTTCGAAGAGAAGCTCTTTGAGGCTTCTGGATGTGGTCTTTTTTTTTTTCTCTGCAGTGAATCACGGTCAACACCAAGGAATTGGTTCTTTTGGCCATGGAGTAGCTGTTAAATCATGTAGGCAGTTGAAAGGCACAGATATTCTCACCCTCTGAATCTCACGTGAATCCGGGGTGTTCAGCTTAGGCGAGTCTTGGCATACAGAAGTGAGGAGTGTGGAGGAGCATAGAGGTGGCCAACTTCGAGTTCATCTCTCCCACCCACCAGCTGTGTGACCTGGGAAGGAGGTGCAGCCTTACTGAGCTTCCCCTTCCTTTCTCTCTAGGTCATGAAGCTTTCTTAGGGGGTATGAGGATTAGCACTGTGTATTGGGTATCACAAGGTGCTTAATGTGTAGAGGGTGTCGGTAAGTACTGCCTCTATGCTAGGCTTCTTCTTGGGCTGTATCCTCAAGATGTGCAGGGAATATGTATGTGCTGGTTAAGGATTCTGCTGGCTGGCAGAGATGGGACTGGCAGAAGGACACCTCTTATTTTTCCTCTACAAATGCCTTTGCTCTAAAGTGGACTACAAAGAGACCAAGGGCACATGCCTGGAACTTGCCTTATGTGTGTGCCTGTGTGGACCTCGACAAAGAAGATCTGTCCTGAGAAGTGCTCCTGGTGACTAACTGGGCTCAAGCCTAGTAGCCCTTTCTAAATTGGAGCCTCTTATGCAAATAGCACTTCAGGGAGAAGCCTACACTCAACTGCTTTTCTATATTGTGTTTCTGCCATCTGAGTCAGACCTTAAAAAGGGGTTCCTAGAATCCTATTTCAATCAAGGACTTGGGCTTTTCTCATCCAATCATAGCTGTATGCTATATTCTCATTAGCATTTCACTGACCAATCAGAATGGCTCCATTTTAACCAGTCACCACAGTGCTTTTTGGGTTAATCATACTGTGAAGATTTGGAGTCATCATCTGCAGGAGGGCAGATGAATTAGGGACCAGGGGTGGGGACTTCTGTTCATATAAGTTCAGCTCCCTCTTACTTGGAGAGTATACTTTCTTTCCCTTTCCACAGAAGAATGAAGACTGAAGACTGTGTTTCCCTGGCTAGAGCTGAAACACTGAAGCTGTCTCACTGGAGCAGAGCAGATAAACAGATTGGAGCAGAGAAGAGCAGAGCAAGCTCCTTCAGGACAGAGTGGGGTGTACTAGATAGGAGCAGGTAGAGCAGAGCAGAGCAGAGCTATCTACCCAGAGAGGGGAATTGCCCCCAGAGCCACATCACAGCCATTCTGTTCTGCTTCATCATTGAGCTGTAACACTATTGACCTGTTTGTACTGAATAAAGTGTTCTTCATCGTACCCCAAATTAGGGATTCCTGCTGATGTTGAATTGATGCCAGTGACCATTGGTTGACACCAGGGACACATAACATTTCAGCTTTCCTGTTAAAATCTCTATGAGGTGCTGGCATAAATAAAACTGCAAGAAGTTACTCTGATAACTTACAAGCATTCCCAAAGCAGGCCACTCTCACTTTCCCTCCTGATGACTCTCTTAGCCTTTAATGCGAGAGGACTGGTTAGTACCTTAACCTGGTCCTTCTTAATTTTGGTGCCCAGGGACTGCAAACTACACTAGAAAAAGCATCCTCTTCATTTTGCTTCATTGTGGGAGCCTCTTATCTGCCATCTTTTAAAATGGTTAAAGTTGTCACCTGTCTTAGAGATTTACAGCTTCTCTTGGACTGAGAGGCTCTTTGGTTTGGAGAGGAAAAAGCCCAGGAAATTTATAGTAATAGTGAGCCAGGGCTTGATGCACAGGTTCTGCCAAATAGCACGCTGAAGTGGGGTACACTGTAGCAGTGACCGTTCTTCCCCTTGGCAGCCTGGGCACATCCTGAGGGCCACAGAGGCTGAAGGCCCTTTCTCCTCTGGAAGAACGGGCAGCGGTGGCTCTAGTGGAGTTATTCTTGGTGTGTGATGTGCTGACTGTTAGGGTGTCATCTTCGGTTTCTTGGGAGAAAAGAAATTGCAAGTGGACTTTTAAAGGCCATTGGAAGGCAGACAAGGGCCCTTCCTAGATTTACAAAGAACAGATGTTCTGAAGTTTTGTGGCTCCATAGCTGGTAACTGATATCATAGTCCTGTCAGATACACACACGGTCAGCAGTTCAGTGTAAGAATGAGTCATCTCAGTAAATACTCTGCTTTTTTCCTAAAAAATGTGTTTTCTGTGATCTCTCTGGTCTGTTACCAACTATTTGTGGTTGGACCAATTATGAATGGAAAAATGCACTTAGAGTTTGATAGATGGGTTAGGACTGATTTCATTTTCATGATCTGGACATGTTACTTCTCATTGTTTTTTCCTTCCCCCTGAACCCTCCCTGGGCCTTTAATTTGTTCAAAACAGTTTGAGATTCTACATGATCCTCGTGTTTATATATTTGCCCCCAAGGTGAATGCCACTGACTGTGGGTGGATGAAGGGCTTTCTCTTCTCCTATTGGTGTTAAATTCTCAAGGAATTCTTGGTCTGGGATAACTCTTATGTGCCCCTCCCCTACCTTTATTTTTTTCTGTGACCTCTGTGGCAAAACCTGGCTCTTCCCCAATTTCCTGCTAGTATTCACTCTTCTGCCTACCCAGCCTCCTTTTCCATACCTTCCTAGGCAGTGGTATGCTGGTAAAGTTTTAAAAACTGAATCTCTGTTGAGGGGTGGGGAGATCACTGATTTGTAGCATTTGTCAATTTTCAAGGTATAAACACTGTCACCACAGTTAATTTCAAGCTACTAATGTGATGTTCACTGGTTTGTAAAACCTCAGAAAATATAACAACCATCCCTGGAGCTGGCAGAAGCTGGCTCCAGCACTCTGCTATGCTAGGACAAAGATTTTTTTTCTTTTTTTCCTTCCCCCTTTTTCTAACCAATGCTCTAAGCTACTTTGAGATTTAAAGGGGTGGACCGACGACGATCACTACAACACACTGGATCACTGCAAACATGGAAATAATAAGCAATGTGGAGGCTGTAATTGTTCTTCTTTCCAAGTTTCTTAATCAGACCTTCACTAGAATATAAATGAAGATGGCCAGTTTCCTCTGGGATCATTTTCTGCTTCTGTTGGCAATGGGCCTGGACAGAACTTTGTGTTTACCTTCTTGGGCTGAGTTCTGGAACCCTCAGTGCACCTCACTACTACTGCTAGAAGAAAAACGAGGCTCAGGTAAAGGGGCCTAAGAAATAGCCTTAAAACAGGCTACTGGCCAACTCTAGCCCCCCTACTCTTTACTTACTATCGAAGGCTGTTTTCCTGTTCCAGTGAGAAGCAGAGGTAACAGAGACATGGGACCTGCAAAGCCTTTGATAGAAAATGTTGCTCTCCGGCCTTGAAACAGCTGTTCTGCAGACTGGGCTGAAAACATCACGTGTAGTGCTGGTCTGGCCCATCTCTTTAGCCCCAGTGACACTGCTAGATAGGAGTCTTTTCACTTTCTGAACTCCCCCTCAGTTCTTTTTTAGGTATATAAAAATTCTCACTTGGCATGAGTGAGAGAGACACATCTATTTTAGCACATTTCTGTGTATCTGTGACTCCATGTGTCCCCTTGCCTGGGTGCTTGTGCCATGTTTTTTGAGAAATGGACAGTGACTAATTTTATATTTTAGGTATCTGACTTTAGCTCTGTCATCCTTTTCTCATCTTTCATTATTTGGTTACTTAGTTCTGTTTCCCCATTTCCTACTCATTCTGTAGACAGAGACACTTGCAAGGTTCATAGGCAAGCTTGAGGGCCTTTCAGAGCCAAGACTGGGCACGAAGAAGTGGTGTAAGCACCTGTATATGCTTGTCTTTGTCTTAAGTTCTAATGTTAAAGGAAAATACACCCTTTCTCCTATTTTATTGAGTTCATTTGTAATGTTACATTTTTCCTTTTTGAGATATCATCACCGTTGCTGAATCCTAGCAGAGTCAGTAAGAAAAGATTATTCAGGAAAAAATTATTCAAAGTAATTATTTGGGGGGAATTACAGTGGGGGAAGTGGAGGGGAGAAGTCCTAAGCAGACAGAATTTGGGGAACAAGAGATCAAGGAAAAAAACCTTTAATTATTCCTCAAAGCAATATGGAATATCTTTTTTTTCCATCTTATTGCCAATTGCTATGAATTCTGCCATGATATGAGGCTATAGTTTTAGTTTTTAACTGTATATTAAAACTGTAAGTATGAAACTGCACTTCATTATAGAATAAAACTCTGTTCTTTAATATGTGATTTTAAAAATGCTTTTTAAAGCTATAAACTATGCTTAGGGATTTTGCTTAAGAGAAAATAACACTACTGTATTTATACATTCAAAATGCGTATAAGTCTGCTGCCTTATGAAACCCTCATTCCCTCAGTGCAGCCTTCAGTGAGCTGACAGCACGGGCAGTGCCAGAGTACGGTGCCTGCTCCCACGGGCATACCACGGCTGGTGCTGCTCACAGCTGAATTCATAATGGAAACGGCTCTGTAGTAGTTCTGACTATTCCTTTTTGATATGGCTCCTGCCAAATAGGATTTTATTGTCCCGCTTTTCTAGAACCAGTGTGGCCTTCAAAAAAAAGGGAGAAGTGTCATTTTAGTCTCAAACATGGCTGCCAGTTTATTTAGACACTTAAGGGAAATCACAGGGGCAGAAGTGGTACAGCCATTAAAACAAGATGGCTGAACAGCATTTGCAGCCCATCACCACTTGAATTATTGGCTCTCTCTAATCTTGGCCCATATTTGATTAAATAATATCGTGGAAACCAGATGGATAGCCTGTTGGGAAGTGATCAGTGGGTGGAAGGTCCCCATCTTATTCATTGTTCCTTCTGTTACACTCTGGACTTCCCCATAGACTGTCACTGCACATCTGTGTTGCTCCATGTCTGTATTCACTTGACTGAGGAAAGGAGCTTTCGCTTCATTCATTCTTATATCTGCCACAGAAACAGTTCTCAAATGAATGAGTACATAATGCAAAGTGATCCCTCTAAAATGTGACTTTGGAGAGAAGCCTTTTGTGTTACCAAGCAAGGGCTCATTCCTGGAAGCAGAAATACTATGGTACCAGTTTTTGAGAAAAGAAAGTGTTTGTGAGGTTGATTGGCAAGGAGACAGGAAGCAGAGCTCAGGTCTGTCTCCCCAGTTGGGTTTGGTTACAATTCAGAGCCTTTCTGGAGGAATTGAAATTTCATGTAAGGAGTTGAGGGGAACAGGCTGGCAATGTGGAAGCATTGGTGGGGGCAGATTCTAGTTGGAGGGCTTTGGAACTTGGCTGTTTATGGTAAGGTGGTCAGGGGCTGCAGCACTATCTTTGTGGGCAATGTACCCTTTTCTTCTGAAAGAGTTCTGGTGTTCAAGTTCTGGTCCTCTCCTGGGCCTTTGGTTCTGTTGAGTGGGATGCGGCATGAAACTTTGGTTCCAGGTGCTATTGGAGGTTAAAACTCTCTCCCCTGTGCAGGCTTTGGCTGCATGACTTGCCGTTTTGTTCTGTTGTCTCTGAAAAACAACTCAGTATCTTGTCAGATTCAGGATAGAGCCATTTGAGCTGGTTCTGCAGTTATATCTGTGAGACTTTTATTTGCTAAAATGAAATCATTCCACAAACCCAAATAAAATAGGCCTTTTATTTATGCTTAGAGTATCTCTTTGTTAGGCTTAAAATCTCTTCTTTGAAGGAGTCAAAACAGTGATGAATACTCTGATATGCAAACATTTCATCACCAATTACAAATTCAGAGCCTTTCTGGAGGAATTGAAACTTCATGTTTTCAGCATCCGGCTGTAGGGAAATAACATTCCTGTTCTCACTTTTTTTCTTTTTCTTGAAATCCTCACCCGAGGTTGATATGTTTATTGATTTTTTTTTGAGTGAGGGAGTGGGGAGAGAGAGGAGGAAACGTTGATTGGTTGCTTCTTGTACATGCCCCAAATGGGGGATTGAACCCACAATCTAGGTATGTGCCCTGACTGGGAATCAAATCCACAACCTTTTGGTGTATGGGATGATGCTCCAATTAACTGAGCCACCCGGCCAGGGCCTCACTTTAATTTTGACCATTTGGAGGTTGATTTTCCCAGAGCACAGTGCTGGGAAGAATTGGCCCAGAGTTGTCCTGCCTTTGTTTAAAGCCCAGGTATGAGGAGTGACATGAATGGGAGCCTTGTTAGTACTAGTAGATTCCAGCACTTGGGAGGTGGCTTTGGAATCTACTAGTTGTTAGAGGGGGCTCCTTGTTCAGAGGGGACCACCTGCAAGAAATCCTTGTGCTTGTCTGTCACCTTCTTTGAATCTGCTGCTTTGTGAGTTTAACCGGCCTGACACCCCGAGATGGGGATAGGCTAGAAGGAGCCCCTTTCCCATTGTGATGCATCTACATCTGGACAGGTTCATGGGAGTCCCTTGATATCGCCCACACTGTCTGCTTCAGCTGGGCATGGGTGATTGTGACCTGCAAATCTGTGCTCATCTGGGTCATTATATTCTCTGAGCTCCAACTTCAGGCCAGGTTGTTTAGAGGCAGCTTTTTCCATCAAGCAGGTAATGCTTTTATCAGGAAAGACCCCACACATTTGAAAACAGAAGCAGACCTCACAGGTGTGTCAGAAATGAGTTTTGTATCTCATGCACCTAATGAAGGAGGTGTCAACTGATGGTCCTTGGCACCAATTCAACACCAACAGGAACCCCCAACTTGGAGTACAGTAAAAAAGGATACTTAATTCAGTGCAAAATAACTGAATTGTGATGTAGCATGGCTGTGAAAATGGTACATCTGTGAGGTGGCAGTGGGGCCAGGCCCTCTCCTGCTAGATAGCTCTGCTCTGCTCTGGACTGGTCTGCTTTACTCTGATCCAGCTGGGGATCATGTGTTTCAGCTCAGCCAGGGAAACACAGTCTTCGGTGGAAAGGGAAAGTATGCTCCCAGAGCCAGAGGGGAGCTGGCTTATATGGACAGATGTCCTTGTCCTGGTCCCTGATTGGTTTGTCTTTATGCAGATAAGAACCCCAAATCCTCACAGTTTGATTGGTCCAAAGTCACTGTGCTGACCGGTCATAATAGGGACACCCCTCTGGAGAAATGACTGCTAAGTTCTGTTTTGTGTGTGTGTGTGTGTGTGTGTGTGTGTGTGTGTGTGTGTGTACATGAGTGTTTCCTATTTGAGCCCAGTTAGCCACCAGGAGCCCTTCTTAGTAGGTGTCTTCTTTCTCAAGGTTCCCAATGGGAAGAATGAGGCAGGGCAGGGAGGCTGCTTGCTGTGGTCACTTGGGGTGATGAGAGACAGCAGTCCTCTGGGGTTTTTTTTGTCCTTTGGGTGTTACTCCTGGGACTAAGGTTGGCTCTGCTCTTGAGAAACACACTTCATCTTTAGATTTTCCCTGGTCACACTGTTAGAATAAAGAGGCAAAATCATTTCCAGATGTTTACATTAAGTGTACAAGGGGGAACCCCCCCCCAAAACTGGAATTATCTTCTGGAGGGCAGACCCCTTGTAGTACAGATTTCCCCTTCTAGGTGAGTGTTTTAGGAACCCTTCTGAATCAGTGTACTAGCTGGTGTTGTTTTAAGAGGCTGAGTTTGGTTTTAGTGAATTTTTTTGAAGACTCTTTCCACATGTTTGCACATATCATGATGGGTGATATATGAGCACACCTCCCCACACCACACCGAGTATTCAGCAGTTTTTGATCAAACACAGCATGACCCCCATGCCCCACCCTCCCTTTTCATCCTATCTTAGCTCAGAGACTTATTTTGTTTCCCTGGATAAAAAAAAACCCCCAAAGGGAAACATTTTGACGATGTGGAAAATGGGAAACAACAACAACAAAAATGGCAGAAGCACTAAAAGGCGTCAAAATCAACTAGTTCAAAAATTGTTTTGAGCAGAGGAAAAAAACATCTCAATAGGTGTATTGCATGAAATGGAGAGTGCTTTGAAGGTGACTGAAGTTTAAACATATAAGAATAAATACTCAGATAACCGCAGACAGACAGAAGAATCAGCTTCAGCACACCTGTTAAGGAGCAAGGTAGATTCAAGAGGGCTGGCTGAGCCCCCACACGTGGCAGCACAAGAGGGATAATTTAGAAGCCAGTTGGATCTCCCTGAGAAGAATGGAGTCTAAACTCTAAGCTAGGATTCCCAGCCTAGAATGCCAGATCCCAAACAGCACACAGAACAACCAGCAGTGAAAAGCAGCAGGATTTTTCTCTGCCAGAGACGGATGGCTGGAGATGCAAAGAGCCATTTAAAAGACCAACACACAAATTATCATTTGCAGCCACTTATCCTAGGGATTGGCAAAGGCAGGGGAAGAATGGGTTGAAGATGCCTGAGGAGAGACTGGAGACAGAAGTCTTGGGGAGAGAACTGAGACAGTAGATGTTGGGATCCCAGTGCTGGATCATCCCCCATAGGGCAGCAGTCATTGAGCTCAGGCAGACCACTCCCCTGAGTGGCAGCAGGCAGCAGCCTGAGGGGAAACAATAGCACGGACCCCAGGATGGTTTCTGCTCAGGCCCTGTGGTGCTAAGGCCTGACTGCTAAATGCAGATTGACTAGATTAACAACAGAAGGAGACAGCCATACACAGTAGATCCCTGGCAAAGGGGATGTAGAGTGGACTAGAGACACTTGAGAAGAGACTGGGGACTGAGGCTTTGGAGAGAGAACTGAGAGAATAGCCATCCAGATGCTGGAGCTTAGTCAACCCCCATACGGCAGCAGCCATCCTGTTCAGGCAGACCACTCTGTTCTGAGCAGTGGCAGCTTGAGGAGAAACGATAGCCCCAACTCTGGGAGGGATTCTGCCCCACCCTACAGTGCTTAAACGCAAATGCTGAGTGCAGAGTGACTAGATTAACAACTGAAGGAGACAGCCACAGACAGTAGATCCCTGGAAATCTCAAACTGGCTGCCTAAGGTCAGACAGGGTCAACATCTGACATCACCAGAGGCAGATCCAAAAAGAAAAAACAGTGGTAAATACGAGAGGCTACCTAGACAAAATCCACTGTGGTCTTTTCCATGATTTTTTATATATTTTTTTCTACATAGCTTCTTAAACATTCATTTCTTGCCCAGCAAGTTTGTACATATTAAGTCAGTAGATTTTATGCTATAGTTTATTTCCATTCACATATTTTATCCCTCCCTTCTCTTTTACCTTCTTTCCTCTCATTATTTTCATTTCAAATCTTGTTTTCTTTCTTGCCACAACTTGTTTCCATTCCACACTCTTATTGTTTCTTCCCCATCCAGACACAAAACCGATTTTCTTGTCAATGGTTGTCTCACATCCTTTCT
This sequence comes from Anoura caudifer, assembly GCA_004027475.1. Lineage (NCBI taxonomy): Eukaryota > Metazoa > Chordata > Mammalia > Chiroptera > Phyllostomidae > Anoura > Anoura caudifer. The sequence goes on from PVKU01005781.1 coordinate 65,843, forward strand.
CCTCACTCTTAAAATACCTGCATTCTCTCTCCACTTTTAATAATCTTTGCTAGTTAGTTGTGGGTAGGGTAGGTGTGGTTGCATTTTTTAATTGTATTTCTAGATCTTCACTAATTTAGCGTTTCAAATGTTAAATTTTAGTGATCCCCTCTTCTACTCTTTTTTAAATCTCAAATTATTAATTTTGTCCTGTCTTAGCCTGTTTTGTTCTTTTTTTCTTCTATTTCTCCTCTATACTGCCCTTTAATTCTTCTCTATAATCCTTTTTTTCTTTTTACTATTTCCTTTTGTCTCAAATTTTAATTTTTTCCCAATCTTAGCCTGGTTTTCACTCCTCACTCTTAGTATTCCCTCTCCTCCTATCATTTCAAAATCACTTGCCATTCCTCTAGACATCTCTTAAGCTTTTCTTTGTTTCTTTTTTCCCCTCTTATTCTCATACAACCAATGTTACTTTTAGCTCATTTGTTGTTGATGGAGCTGTGGTGGATCTTTCTATCCAGTTTGGCTCTTATATTTTTATTATTTATTCACTCTTTTTCCTTTTTCTTTCTGTCTCTTTATTTTATTTAATTCCTGTTTAAACCTGATACTATATGTTTCCCTTCCCATATTCCATTCCACATTCTTCATTCCCCTTTTTATTCATGATGTAAATTTTACTTTCTCTCTTGGCATTGCTCTGACTCCAACTGTAATTGGTGCTCCTCCCTCCACCCTCTCAAAATAATTTTTCTTTCAGTAGGTCATCTCATATCCACTCTCCTTCCTTATAACAGTATTAATCTATTAACACCCTTATTAATATTGGTTCATTTGCTGTTGATATTGGGATTGTGGGGTGAAATTATTTTTGTGGGAGTGGGTGTGTGTTCTGGGTTTTTGGTTTTGTTCTGGCAGCACCTGTACAACAGCATACAAGACATGGTGGGTGGTGTGACCCTCAGTCAACCACGTGGAGGGAAGGACCTACCAAAGAAAGACCCAACAACAATCAAAAACTAGTTATATCAAGAAAACCAACATAAACAGCATAAAGGGCATCCCAAGAGCTTCAAGTTCAGGAGATCAAGGAGACTGCACCACAGAATCTAACAGTCCTCCTACCATAGAAGTGCACACCACAAAGTCAGGGAGTCAAAACAGATCATTTTAAAAAGCAGAAGCAAGCAATTAAGAGTCTCACAAATAATGGGAAGAGAAAGAAACAACCCCCAATTGAAAGCAAAGGGCAAACCCTTTTGCTTTCAGGCAAAGAAATAGAGGCAAGTCAACCATCAGATGTTGAGTTCAAAACAGTGGTTATAAGCAAGCTCAATCAACTCACTGAGAACTACTAAAAACTACAGGGAAACTATAAGGAACTTACTGCAAACTATATCAGCATGAAAAAGGACATAGAAACAATCAATAAGGGCCAAGAGGAAATGAAGAATGCAATTTCTGAATTGAAGGACACAGTAGAGGGAATCAAAAGCAGAATCGATGAAGCAGAGGATCGAATCAGCGAGCTGGAGGACAAAGTAGAAAAAAACTCCCAGAAAGAGCAAAAAAAGGAAAAAAGACTCAGAAAGAAAGAACAGTTAAGGGAAGTGCATGAAACACAATAATGTCTGTATAATAAGGATACCAGAAGGAGAAGAAGAGGAGCAAGGAATAGAAAACCTGAATGAAAAAGTAATGATGGAAAACTTCCCTAATCTGATGAGAGAAAAATTCACACAAATCCGGGAAGCACAGAGGGTCCCAATCAAGAGGAACCCAAAGAGGCTCATTTCAAGATACATCATAATTAACATGGCAAAATTCAAAGACAAAGAATCTTAAAGACAGCAAAGGAGAAACAGGAAGTAACATACAAGGGAGCCCTGATAAGGCTAGCAGCTGACTTCTCAATGGAAACACTCCAAGACAGGCAAGGAATATTCCAAGTAATGAAAATCAAAGGCTTGCAACCAAGAATGTTCTACCCAGCAAGGCTCTCAATTAAAATGGAAGGCAAAATAAGGAGTTTTCCAGACAAAAGAAGTCTAAAAGAATACACCTCCACCAAATGAGCACTGCAAGATATGTTAAAGGGACTACTTTCAGAAGAGGAAGAAAAAGAGTGAGAGAGAGAGGGGAACTTGGGTATAAAGGGAATAAAATGGCAATGAATAAGTACATATCAATAATAACCTTAAATATAAATAGATTGAATGCTCCAGTCAAAAGACAAGGGTAACTGAGTGGATAAGAAAACACATATGCTAACTACAAGAAACCCACCTCAGAACAAAAGACCTACACAGACTGAAAGTGAAGGGTTGGAAAAAAAATATTTCTTGCTAACGGACAGGAAAAAAAAGCTGGGGTAGCAATACTTATAGCACACAAAATAGACTTCAGAGCAAAGGCCATAAAAAGAAACACAGAAGAACACTTCATAATACTCAAAGCAAGAATCCATCAAGAAGACATAAACAGTGTAAACATATATGCACCCTACATAGAAGCACCCCAATATATAAGGAAAATGTTGGAAGACTTCAAGAAACTATAGACAGCAACACAATTATAGTAGGGGATTTTAACACTCCACTGTCAACAGTGGATAGATCTTCCAAACAAAATGTCAACAAGGATATTTCAGAACTGAACAGTGCATTAGATTAAATGGATTTAACTGATATGTATACAACCTTTCATCCCAAAGAAACAAAATACACATTCTTTTCAAATACACATAGAACATTTTCAAAGATAGACCATTGGGTAGGACACAAAATAAGCCTCAACATATTTAAGAAAATTGAAATTACATCAAGCATTTTCTCAGAACACAAGGGCTTGAACCTAGAAACCAAGCCTGAGAAAAAATTAAAAAATATTCAAACTCATGGAGACAGAATAGCATGCTATTAAACAGTGAATGGGTTCCTAATGAAATCAAGGAATAAATTAAACAGTGTCTGGAAACAAATGAAAACAAACACAAAACAGTCCAAAACCTATGGGAAACAGCAAAGGCAGTCCTGAGAGGGAAGTTCATAGTGATACAGGCCTACCTAAAAACACAGAAACATTTCAAATAAACAACTTGAAATTATATCTACAGGAACTGAAGGAAAAACAACAATGCCCAGAGAGAATAAAACGAAGTAAATAATCAAGATCAGAGCACAATTAAATGACATAGAGACTAAAAGAATAATTCTAAGTATCAATAAATCCAGGAGGTGGTTTTTTGCAAGGATACATAAAATGGACAAGCCTTTGACCAGATTAATGAAGAAAAAAAGGGAGAGGACCCAAATAAATAAAATCAGAAATGAAAGAGGAGAAATTACAACTGACACCACAGAAATACAAAGATTGTAAGAAATTACTACAAAGAACTATATGCCAAGAAACTTGAAAACCTGGTGAAATGAACAAATTTCTAGAAAACTATAATCTTCCAAAACTGAATCAAGAAGAAGCAGAAAGCCTAAAAAGAATGATAACAGCTGGTGAAACTGAAGCAGTAATAAAAAAACTGCTGTCATACAAGAGCCCTGGACTGGACAGTTTCACAGGAGAATTTTACAAAACATTTCAGAAAGAGCTAAACCCTGTCTTTCTCAGAATATTGCAAAAAATCCAAGAAGAGGGAGGACTCCCAAAGTTTTTATGAAGCCAGCATCATCCTAATCCCAAAACCAGACAAAGAAAGAAAACTACAGGCAATATTGTTGCTGAACATACATGCTAAAATCCTCAACGAAAGACATTTCTCCAAGGAGGACATAATGATGTCCCACAGATATATGAAAGGATGCTCAGCATCACTAGCCATCAGAGAGATGCAAATTAAAACCACAATGAGATACCACTTCACCGGTTAGGATGGGCATCATAAACAAATCACCAAACAACAAGTGCTGGAGAGGATGTGGAGAAAAGAGAACCCTAGTGCACTGTTGGTGGGAATGCAGTCTGGTGCAACCCCTGTGGAAAACAGTATGGAATTTCCTCAAAAAGCTAAAAATGGAACTGCCTTTTGACCTAGCAGTTCCACTGCTGGGATTGTACCCTAAGAATCCTGAAACTGTATTTCAAAATAACCTATGCACCCCAATATTCATAGCAGCAGAATTTTCAATAGCCAAGTGCTGGAAGCCACCTATGTGTCCATCAGTAAATGATTGGATCAAAAAACTGTGGTATATTTACAAAATGTGATACTATGCAGCAGAAAGAAAGAAGGAGCTCCCGCCCTTCACAAACAGCATGGATAGAACTGGAGAGCATTATGCTAAGTGAAGTAATTGAGGAGGTGAAAGAGAAATACCATATGTCTCACCTGTAAGTGGAATGTAATCAACAAAACAAGCAGGCAAAATATAACCAGAGACAGTGAAATAAAGAGCAAACTGACAGTAATCAGAGGGAAGGGTGGAGGAGTATAATGAGGGAAGAAGGAAAAGGGTCATCAAGGAACATGTATAAAGGACCCATGGACAAAGCCAAAGTGGGGATGGATTGAGGGTGGGTGATGTGGGGAAATTGGTGGTGGGAAAATGGAGACAACTGTACTTTAACAATATAAGAAAAGAAAAAGAAGCATGAAGAAACAAACAAGAAAAACAGACATTATAGATTTTATTCATACATACAAACTATAAAGTTACAATGGAATTCTAAAAAATTACCAAAAAACTTTAGTGTTATAGCCCTGATTTAAAAGCACTGATTAAAGTCATTTTAATAGGGAAAAAAATAAATACAATTTTTTTTAAGAAATAAATTCCATTTTTAGACACCTCCTTGTATAATGTATTAATAAGCCTGTAGAAGCAGTGCAAGTCCTGTCTACCTAGGTGGGTATCCACATGGTTTTGTGGACCCTGAGAAACGTGCCTACTAGGAAGGGCTGTTGGTGGCTAACTGGGCCCAAATATTTAAAAAATACTCCCCTCAAACACACACACAGGAAAACAGAGCCTACTATCCATTTCTGCACAGGAGCTTGTCCTGCAAACAGCATTTTAGGGAGAAGCCTGCACTGGACTATCTGCCTCTGCACTGAACTACCTGCCTGCACAGTGTTTCTGCCATCTGAACCAGCCCTTTCAAAGGAGTTCCTGGAATCCTGTTTTAACCAATAAACCTGAGGCTTTCCCCACCTGATTGGTGCTTCACAGCTTTATCCCTGTCAACACCTTTACCAACCAATCAGAGCAGGTCCATTCTGAACAATCAAGACAGTGTCTTTTAGAGGGATCGAACTATGATGATTTGGAGTCCTAGTTTCCATGAGGACAGACCAATCAGGGACTTGGGGCAAGGACTTTTGTATATATAAGTCAGCTCCCCTCTGGCTCTGGGCATGCATTTTCCCTTTCTATTGAAGACTGCATTTCCTTGGCTGGAGCTGAAACACCAAATTTGTCTTTGCCAGAGCAGATTGGCACAGAACAGAGGAGACCAATGAATTGCAAACCAGCCACGTGCAGAGCAGAGTTGTTAAACTAGAGAAGAGTCTGTCCCAGAGCTGCCTCACAGCTGTGCTGCATCACAAATAAGCTGTTTAGCACTGGATAAAATTTCCTTCTTCACTGAACCTCAAATTGGGGATTCCTGATGGTGTTGAATTGATGCCAAAGACCAATTTTCAAATTAAATTCTTATAGGTAAGAGTTGATTATAGAGCCTTATGAAGTTATATTTAGTTTTTATATCTCGACAAAGATGGGTGTCTGTACTCTCCAACCATGGTCTGGCAGCTGCTCAAACTGAAACCAATCAGTTCAGGAGTGAATCTTCTTTTTTTTTCTTTTGACCCCCTTCACCTTGTGTGTGTGTGTGTGCACGCACGCTTGCTTAAGATTGCCTATATAATCGTATGGTATTTGTCTTTAACTCATTTCACTTAGCACAATGTTCTAAAGATCTATCCATGCTATTACAAATGATAAACTTTCATTGTTTTTATGGCTGAATAATATTCCACTGTATGTATGCACCACAGCTTCTATATCCATCCATTTGTTGATAGACACTTAGATTGTTTGTATATCTTGGCTGTTGTGTATAATGGTTCAGTTAGCATAGGGGAATGGACATTTTTTCAAGTTAGTGTTTTTATCTTTTGTTTGACAACTACCCAGAAGTAGAATTGCTGGGTCATGTGGTAGTTCTGTTTTTAATTTTTTGAGGAATACCTGTACTGTTTCCATAGTGGCTACCACAATTTACATTCCCACCAACAATGCATGCAGGTTCCCTTTTCCCCACGTGTTTGCCACCACTTCTCTTTTTGAGGATAGCCATTCTAACCGGTGTGAGGTGATATTTCATTACAGATTTGATTTGCATTTCTCTGATTATCAGTGATGTTGAACACTTTTTCATGTACATGTTGGCTGTTTGTATGTCTTCTTTGGAAGTGTGTATTCAGATCCTCTGCCTTTTTAAACATATTGTTTTATTTTGATATTGAGTTTTATATGTTCTTCATATATTTTAGATATTAATTCCTTATCAGATTTATGGCTTACAAATATTTTCTCCCATTCAGCTTGTTGTCTTTTTATTTTGTTGATGGTTTCCTTTGCTGTCCAGTGAAGTCCCCTTCTTTTTGCCTGCTATGATGCCTTTTGGGACTGATTTGATAAGGGCCCATCAGCACTGTAAGCTTTCCTGATGACCTGCTTCATAATAGAAATTAGGCCTGAAAAGGGCATCTCTGTCTTCCCAATGTTAAGACACACTGTGGTAATGAGATTTGCTAACAAAAAGATGCTGCCACATCCTGGTGGGCCCTCCCTTGTGTATCTCCAGAGCTCCTTACCAAACCCAAGCTTCATCATGTCTTTGAGGGTCAATAGGGTTTGAGCACCTGGAAGAAACACACAGCCCATGGGCTTGTGTAATGGCACTTTCTCTGAGTCACTGAGCGCTGCTTTCCCAGCAGCCTGTGGCCAAGGAGCCTGTGTTGAGAAGCCTTCAAAGTAGTCATTCTTTTCCATGAAGCACTGTTGCTGGGATCTCTGCAAATGTACTATCTAATGATACCAAGTTGAAACTTTTTTTGCGTGGTAAGAAAATCAGCTGTAAGACTACTCTGGTCTGTGTACAAGAATTTAACATCATTTGGGATGTATTTGTACTTATGGAAAGGTAGGCACACTTTTTTGCTAAGTTTCATAGTGCCTTCTATTGGTATGAAATTAACTTCTGAGCCTACCTAAATTTCAGGAAGGGTTCCCTTGCTCTGTGAGGATGATGATACAGATAATGATGGTGATGATGGTAAAGATCAACACAACCCAGTCCCCTGAAGTGGAGAAGGTATGTTAGACAAGGGAAAGGAAGCTGCAGGGGATTCTTGTCCGCTCTCCGCTAAACTTGCTCATTAGTCCATTTTCTCTTCTGCTTCCTCTAAGTCTAGGGTCCATACTGAAGACATAAAATTACTTGTGTTGAACAAATTAACCTACCTTTAGCAAGTGGGATTGCTCACTGTAACTATAATAGAATTGGGAATGTCTGAACGTAGCAGGTATTTCATTGTTTCTGTGACTTTTTACTTGAGTGGCAAAGGCATGTGATTTATTTTTATCTTAGAGACCTTAATGTATTAATAGATACATCCTATTTCCTTGACAGTATTGAACTCAATTAAGCCTTTACTTTCATACAACCCATAGCTGTTGCAGTTTTGATGAACATGGCATTTTCACAGAAATTACAATTCACACGTTTTTTCTTTAAACAAATAGGCTGCCAGCTATTTCTTCAGCAAAATAGGTTGAATCCAAAACAACAAGGAACTGTAATTTGGGACATGGTCTAATGGAGAACCACACTCAAGTCCAGAGAACAAAGCAGAGGAACATTGTTTTACCAAGGAAAAAGGGAGTTCGGAGAGGCTGTTATAAAGAGTTCACTGGAAGGAGATGGAGAATTGGAAGTGTAGTGGCCTCTCATAGGCTGAGTTGTAACAGGCTTTCATTGTCTGAGTCTTTACCAGACATGGAGAACATGCTCCTCCTTCCTGCTGGGATAGTAGTGTAGAAAAACAGCCTCCTGTTGGTGATGAAAGCATGTCTCTTCCTGTTTGGGGTAATTGACAATAAGGAGTAGGGAATGAAATCTCTCCTTATAGGCCTTCCCAACTCCAGTTTAAATGTGGGTTGTGTTTATTAGTCTTAACACATGTTTTTTAAAAGTTTCTTTAGTATATAAAGAGTTCTTTAGTGTGGTTCAGGGATGGCAGTAGGCGGAAGCAAACAGGACTCAATTCAGAATACCTGGATTCTAGGACAGGGTTTTGCCTTTAACAAGTATTGTAATTTTACACACACCTGGTATGATGGTTGGCTCTTGTTTTGTTTTCTGCAGATGAGTGGGGTGATATTTTCTGAGGATTGGTTCGGCTTCAAACCTGAGGTAATTCAGTAAACAAATATTTGCAAGCATTAACTATATGCCAGGCACTGGGGTGAAAGAAGTGAAGAAGCCCGATCTACTGCCCTGAGGAAGTTCACATTCAGTTCCTGACCTTGGAAAGATACTTGGGTCTCCTGTCTCAGTTCAGAAAGGAGCCATGAGATACATTCCCTCATCAGACAGCAGCCCCTGCCTGCTGTAACCCACACTGGGCTTGGGGCTTAGAGACACCCAGATAAACAGATGTGCTTCATGGGATCACTGAGCCTGGACCCCCAGTGCTATGGGGAAAGTTCAACAACCTTCCTCAGTTAATTGAACTTATACTTTTACATAGCCTACTTCCTCTTTAACTCATCTTTTCCTAATTTACAGAGTTTAAATAGCTCATGAGATTATTGTTGGTCACATATTTTTCTGGTTGAATGCTCTTTTATCTCCTTGCCCTATCTATGTCTTGCCTATTGTCTGTGAAGAATTCAGAGTTTTTGTCATTCTTAAACATAGTGATGCAATTTGCTGTTAGGTACTCTGTGTGTGCAGAGAAAATTAGAAGTATATTGATTTGAAATACTCTTCCCTACCAATTGACTTTCCGATGCTCCATGCTGTTGCTTCTTTTTTTGTGTTTCTTATAAGGACACTTGGTGTCTGGGCTCACAGGCACTGTTAGGACTCGTGCCCATGGTCAATAGTAAAGTGATTCACAACACAGAACAGATGGTGTTATTTTTTTTCTCACCATCTCTTCTCTGTGCAGAACTACATGGGAAGCATTTCCTGTGGGGAAATAACACTCAGGGCTCTCCACGCTTGTTTTGTCTGGGCCTGTAGGGGTTTGGTCCTGGTGATGCCTTCCGGATGCTCTTTCATCAGAGTGCCCACCCAGGCTCAGACCCCTGCTTCTAAAATGGCCCTTCGGGGTACGTGGGGTCCAAACACACTCCATATTGGGAGGAAAAGATGTCTGCTCAGAGTGGACATCTCTATCACAGAATGAAGACTTTTTATTCTTGTTTTATAAGGATTGATTTATGAAAACCTTATTTTTTATTTCCATAAAATACATGAACATGTAGAGAACTGAATCATAAGTCCTTCCTTTGTTGTGGTAAAACTTTGCCTTTCCAGCATGATTTTGAGCTGTGTTGCCTTGTTTCCCAGTTGAAGTCAAGATCCCAGACTGTGGGGTTCCTTATAGCTTGTCTGGTTGCACGACTTGGAGCAAGAGGAAAACTTATATGCACGGCATTTCCAATGGAGAGTGTTTCTTTCCATCAGCCATCTGTAATATGCTGTTGAGTCAGCTGGCAGTTAGTTACAAGAAGCAGCATTCCCAGTCATCTGAGTTTCTTGAGCACATCTGCTGATGCATTTAGTCACCAAATATCTCGTCTGCAGAAAAGGCCACTCATGCCACTGTCCTCAGTGCTGGGCATGGGTGTTCCTAAAAAATACCTCTCAAATGTCCCTGTGATTCAAATAAGCAAAGCAGTAGATCTGGTGCCCTGTTTATGATGCATGTATCTTAACTGTCCGTCTTTTTTTTCTGTTTGTGGTGGTCCCCCTTTTGCTATGGCTGTGTGTGTAACTTAAATCATTTTAAAATATTTATTGCAAATCACACATTCGTCTTCCTTGGTGAATGGAATATCTGAAAAATACCTTGACTTGTATAATTTCCCCTTCCCATGTGGACCTTGAGAAAGAAGGTACTTACTGAGGAGGGCTCTCAATGGATTTCTTAACATGGCTCAAATATAAAAAACAAAGCTGTGACAGCCATTTCTGCATAGGAGTCTCTCATGCAAACCACACTTCAGGAAGAAACCTGCACTGAACTGCCTGCCTGCACAGTGCTCCTGCCATCTGAGCCAGCCCTTATAAAAGTGTTCCCAGAATAGTATTTCAACCAATAAGCTTTCCTCATCCAGTCAGAGCTGGGCATCTATATCCCCCATCAACATTTTTACTGACCAGTTAGGAGAGTGGTTTCTGGACCAGTCAAACTGAGGATTTGGAGTCCTCATTTGCATGAGGGCATACCAATCAGAGACCAGCAGTGAAGACTTCTGTCTATATAAGTCAACTTCTTTCTGGCTTGAAGAGCAGAGTTTCTCTTTCCACCAAAGATTTAAGACTATGTTTTCTCTGGCTGAAGCTGAAACAAAGAAGATGAAACACCAAAGATAGCTTGTCTGACCAGAGCAGATGAGAGCAGGCACAGCAGACTGGACTGGACCAGAGAAGAGCAGAGCTGTGTAGCTGGAGAGGGGCCTGACTCAAGTAGCTCATAGTCCCTCATAGCCTTGCTGATCTCACAGCTGTGCTGTGTCACAGTTGAGCTGTGTGCACTGAATAAAGTTTCCTTCTTCAGTGCACCCCAAATTGGAGGTTCTTGTTGGTGTTGAATTGATACCAATACCATCATTTGACACTCCTGTCTTAGCAGCCTTATTCGAAATAGAGTGAACTCCATGGCTCCACTTGACTGTCTGCATTACTAGAGCCTGTGGAAGGGAAAGAGTTGTTTGGAGTCTAGGGTGGCTCTTCTGTGCAAGAGCTCTTCCTTGTTCTCTCTATTACTTGAAATGATGATGCACATCTAGCCAGGTAATGCTCTTGCTGTGGTGCTGGACCATGCATGGATTGCAGAAGTGCTCTTCTTAGTTTCCTAGACCCAGCACTCAATCTCTGTTGGTGTATATTATGTAAGGGTTTTGCCTTGGCAGAGGCTAGTATTTCTTTTACAAAAAAGAATATGCAAGTTCAAAGTCATTGCTTGGCTGTGGCTATAACTGTGGCAACTGTGCTTGTCATATATAATGTTGTGTATCTCTTTACATTGATATCAACAAGACTTCTGTAAAATGCCATCATTGTTGGTGGTGGGACTTGAGTGGGAAATTATGTAGTAGAGGTTCTTGGGGTTATGCAATGAGAGATTACCTGCTTTGGGCTGCCCTAGGTAGGGGATTAAACACAGTCAGGGTTCCAAGACATAGAAACAACCAAAGAGTCCTTTGGTAGATGATTAGATAAAGAAGATGAGGTTCATATATATACAATGGAGTAGTACTCAGCCATAAGAAAAGATTAAATACTGCCGTTTGTGACAATGTGGATGGATCTTGAGAATACCATGCTTAAGTGAACAAAATAAATCAGACAAAAAAGTCAAGAACCATATGATTTCACTCATATGAGATATAAAACTGAAAGCAACAAACGGACAAACAAGACAAACAAAAACTCATAGTCATAGACAATAGTATGGTGGTTACCAGATGGAAGGGGATGGGGGGGATAGTAAAGGACAAAGGGGATCAAATAGATGGTGATGGGAGATTTGCTTTTGGGTTGTGGACATACAGTGCAGCACACAGATGATATATCATAGAAATATGCACTTGAAACCTATGATTTTATTAACCAGTGTCACCCCATTAAATTTAATTTTAAAATGTGGTTAAAAATACAGTCAGGGCACTTCTACATAAATTAAGATCATTAGATGGGGAATAACAGGGGAAAGAAGGGGAAGGGTCTAGTCAAGGAATATGTATAAAGGACCCATGGACAAAAACAATGGGGGGATTGAATTTGGGGTGGGATGGGCAGGGAAGGGGAGAGTAATGGAAAAATTGGGACAACTGTAATTAAATGACAATAAAAAATTTTAAAAATTTTTATGTGGAATGTTAAGGAAATTATGTTGGTTATAGCTGATCATATCTGGGTGGTGGGACTTAAGGGGAAATTTTAGTTTTTTTTTCTTCATTTTTTTAGTTTAAAAAATTTTAATCTTTTAAAGTTTTAGAATTTCTTTTTTTTTTCTTCATGGAAATCAAATACAGGTTGAGTCACAATGTCTCAGAATTACAGAATTGTAGAATTGAATTGTCAAGAACCTTGATGATCGCCAAGTTTAAAACCCATAATTCAGATGAGTGGTGGCAGAATCCACACTTGAATTCTCTTGTTTTGATTTTAGCTCCTGTGCCTTTCATCCATTCGACCTGGCTATCTGTTGTGTGACTATTTCAGATATAGGTGGATTATTCTGGTTTGGGATAATTCAGACGTATGCCATAGTTTTTCATTTTCTTTACAGTTAAGGCCATACTCACAGAAAATGTTTTAGACCAGAACTTGGCAAACTAGGGCCCATGGGCCAACCTCTTGTTTTGGAAATGAAGGTTATTATATCTGGAACACAGCCGTGCTCCTTTGTGTATGTATAGTCTATGGCTGGTCTGGGGCTATATAGCAGAGGTTGCAACAAAGGCTATATAACCTGGGAAGCTGAAAGTATTTAATATCTGAACCTTGCAGAACAGTTTGTGGATTCCTATTAAGACTCCTAAGGTGGCAGAATGTTAACCAGAGACCTGTGACAAGGACCATAGATGGAAGAAGAGGGGTAATCTGCTCTTTGGAGTAAAACTATCCAAGGCAAAACAGAGTTGAGTGCTAGCTTGCGTGTGCTGTTTGGGATGATCTCAGTTTAGGTCCCTCCTTGACCAATGGCATGAGATGGGGCTAAAAAAGTACTATAGTCCTTGGGAGTGGATATCAGAACTCATCTTTTTTGCTTTATTGTTTCATCTGGAAGGTTCTCATGGGAATGTGGAGTCTGGTATGGGGCAATTCTTATGCCCTTTAAAGTGGATGTCAAGTTCAGACTGAGGGTGCTGAGTACTGGACTCTGACATTTGCAGTAGAAAATCCTTTGGGCTTAATTCAGATGAAATATCAGAAAACAGCGTAAGTGGACATTATATAGGGCAGCACGGGCAGAGAGAAAGATCAAGTTGCTTTGTTTGGGCAAAGGGAGGAAAAGAACAAACATTTGGGTATATACTTCCTGTGCACTGGGAATGGATATTTTGTATTTCATTTTTTTTTCACAGTGCCTCATTGCAGCTGGTAGCTAATATCTGCATTTTATACCTGTGGTGCTGGTGAAGGCAGAGTGGTGCTGAAGCTCAGCAATTAGGCTTCAGAGCCACACTCATTCAGTGTGAGTGGCTTAGCCTGGACTTTAACCCAATTCTGTGGTCTTTCTTCATCACATGGCACTTGGAATTCTCTTGCTGTGGCAATAGTTTTCATAACCAGAGATAAGAAGCCTCAATTAGGAATTGTTTGATCAGAAATGATAAGATAACTTTTTAAGATGGGGTTCATAAGTCGAGGTGGGAGATTCAGGACTAGCTAGGGCATTGGCAAGTTCTCTCTTTCTCTCCACATATTTTGGGTTGTCTTTTGGGCTTATTTAACACTGATATCATCTAATGGGGAGATTTCTTCCAGTTGCCTAGAAAGGCTATATTTAGAAGGTAGTTGTTACTTCTTTCCAAAATAGCATATTGTGCAATTATTTCTCGGCTTCCGTAAGTATCTTTTATTTGAGTACGGCAATAAAAACCCAAACTTAAAGTGTTTCGAGATGCCGCTAAGAAATGCACTTATACTTGCTTATATGTAGTTCTGGTCATAGTTAATGCTGTTGAAGCCTAGACTGGGAATCTAAATCCTCAGTTCCAGAGTCAGCGTGGAGGTCAATTTAATGCCATAAACTATGGAACTTCTCCATTGCTTGGCACTTCATCTGGTGCTTGCATTTCATCATCTGTCCCTTTTCTCCTTCCTTTAGCACTCTAATCTTTGCATTCCGTAATCTTAATGGAATCTCCTGAGGAATGTGTTTTTGATCCTCTGTCTCAGAAACAAAGGTTAGCTTACTGAGAAGTCAATGCTGGTGAAGTTAGGCCCACTTGAAAGTTAATACAGATTTCTTGGCAGTTGTCTTTTTAATGAGGAAACACCATGAATTGTCAGGTGGTTGGTATATTAGTTTGTTCATTTGTTTAACAAGTGTTTACCGAGCGTGAACAAGGGTGAACTCGGAGATCCCTTAGAGCTAGTCCTGTGATGTCGTCAGGAGTGGCAGTCTGAGATCTTATGTTATTACTTTGGTTTAAAAATGAGATCTGAGCAGAAACTTTGTTTTTAAGGATCTCCAGAGTTAATAAAAGGGCACATTTGGGGTTACCTTCACTAAGGGATTTTTTTTTTTTAGGTAGAGTGAACTTGAAACTTAAGTGAGTGATTTTGAACAGTGGTGCCTGTTGGCTTTAATAGAAAGACAGCCTGAAATAAGGGACAATTCGTTTTTACCAACTTTAAGCTGTCATGCCTAGTACATTCATTTTTGAACGTGCATTTTAGTTTTGTGTTTTAATTACTTAATGTGCTGATTTATTTTTCTTGGGAGTTCTTTGAACATTTTATGGTAATACTTCATTTACCTGGATCACTTACACTGAAGCCAGTCAGAGAGCAAGAAGAAAAGATTCGCATGGTCCACATGATGCTCTGTGTTTACATTCATGAGAGACCCTTGTCTTCACTTGGGTCCTGTCTCCTGCTGCTTTCGATCAGCAGACTGGAAAGCTCCACTGTGTTGACCTGCATTTCCTAAGTGCCCGCTCTTTGACATAGCAGTAAATGTTGAGAATTCAAAGAGTAACAGCCAAAATACAACCTAATGGGGGGTGGGGGAAGAGACTGTACAATAATTATTTGTATACTCTATAATATTTTAGTTAAGTGGTAATTGTAGAGGTTCATAAAATATATAAAACTACAGAGGAGAAACTCATTTAGTTGAAAGGTCATTTCAAAGAGAACTGAATGGAGGTGCTTTGAAAGAAAGATAAACTTCAGTGAAAGAGATACTCCAAGTAGAAAGAACACCACCCACAAAGCCATGTTATATTTTTAGTAAAGCAATAATTGTTCACAATTTCTGGATCAAAAGATGTAGAAGCATAGAAGCAAGAAAGGAGGCTGTTTCTCAGGCAGAAGTCATCTCAGCTGTGAACCTTGTTTATAGTGACTCGGCATCTTAGACTGGCTTTTAGCAGAGATGATGTACGTATATTTAGGGAAGAAAGATTCCTGTGCCTGGAGGGTAAGGATGGATTTGTTGGGTGAAGCTGGTGGAAGAAGGTTACTTAGGAGATTTTGTATTTGAGCTGAGATGTGACAGACTCCACTAAGGTTCAGGAGGTGGGAAAGAGAAGATAAGTTGGAACTGGAATTTGGTGTGGTGGAGAGAGCCCTCTACTGGGGTCCAGTTTTCAGGCTGCTTGCAGCTTTGTTACCCATTTGCTATGTGACCTGGAGGCAATTACTTTTAAACGTTCTAAAATCTGAACTAATAAGCTCTGTTTACTGGGAAAGGTCATTTATGTGGTGACCTATTTGTCAGTGACAGTGAGATTAATCTCAAAGAGAGGACTTTTCTTTGAAAATACACCCAATGCTGGGGTCAGGATAAGGGGACTGTTTTCACATATGTAAAAACAAGAGGAGTTTTACATATAAATGTAAAGTTCCTTTGCATGATAGTTCCTTTGCTGGATTGTTTAAGAAGCAGGAGGATTGAGTGCCTAGCCCAGAACTAGTGCATAGAAGGGGTCCAATGAATGGTGCTTTCCTTTCATATATATAAATGATACTTGTGGTGGAACCGATGAATATAACCAACTAGACCCCACCCTAGCGTGAATTAATTGAACGTGAAATAGTGGATCAGTGCTCTAGAGGAAGAACAAGGATCACAAGGTATGTGGAATGGGATTGGGAGGAGAGATGACTAGATGTCTGGACCACTGCGAGATCCTGCTGTTGTACAGGAATCTAAAAAGTCTGTAAATAACTTAGGATAGAAATACTCCAGAGGAAAATTATAGGAACCCCCTTCCACTTGAGACTCTAGTAGGTTTTAGAATTAAGGAATATCAAATGCTATTAGCTCAGTGTTTTTAGTTTATTTTAACTGGCAGCCTGATGACTTGTAGGTCAAGAGCAAATAAGCTTGTTTGTTTAATTCATCTTCCATCCTAGTGTTTCATTACTGAATTGGAAGTTTGTAGGGAGAAGTCTCATTTGATTTGTCTTTCTGCTTCCAAAAGCATCTAAAATAATTAGAAAGCCATAAGACTTAATGACCTAAATCTTTTTCTCCTAATTGTTCAGGTATGTTTCTATGATAAGGTATAAGCCAATTAAACAAGCAAAACTAAGACTAAAGAGCACTTGCCCTGGTCAGCCTGGCGCAGTTGGTTGGAGCATTGTCCTGTAAACTGAAAGGGCGTGGGTTCAATTCCTGGTCAGGGCACATGCCTAGGTTGTAGGTTTAATCCCTGGTTGGGGCGTGTAGAGAGGCAACCGATTGATTTTTTTCCTCTCATTTTGATGTTTCTCTCCCTAAAAAAAAAAAAAAAAATCAATAAGCATGTCCTTGGGTGAGGCTAAAAAAATAAATAAATAAAACCAAAGAACTCTTTCCCTTTCTATGGCTAAACAAAATCTGTGTGCTGTACTGTATGTCCAGTGCTGCATTGGGTGAGAAAAAAATATGAGGCACTACTGTCCTAAGCAAATTACCTTCATATGTATATATCTCTTATACTGCAAAGCCATCTTATATAACTTTGTCAGTAATATAAGGGTTATGCTTTTATCCTCCTTGTTGCTTTAATTTTTTTAGCGCTTTTTAAAGAATGAATTCTATTCCAACTTGAAAGGTCCATATGAATATATGGTGCACCTCTGCTGGGCCTGACACATACTAAATATGTTGGAGGGATATAGGTGTGTCAGGTTTCATTTGTTTCTGTTCTGAAGCAGTGTGCTATGGATCAGCATGAATCCTGGGCATCTCCTTTAGTCATGCTCTGTAGGTATTATATTTAGATAATATGCATTCCCTGAGTCAGGGGTGTCAAACTCATTTTCGCTGGGGGCCAAATCAGCCTCACGGTTGCCTTCAAAGGGCTGAATATAATTTTAGGACTGTATAAATGTCACTACTCCTTAACTAGGAGCGAGGAGCTTGGTGCTGCCACTGTGTAGAAACCAGGTACTGGGCCAGATAAAACAAGGTGAAGGGCCTTATGTTTGCCACCTGTACTCTAAGTACGTTGCTATATATTATTATGTCAACCTTTTGACCCAAGATATTTGAACTCAAATGTGGTATTTTTTTAAGAATCACAAGAGTCTGTGGTGAGAGAGTAAGGCAGAGCTGATGGCTTACTTAGTATATCATGTTCTTCTTCCTCTCCCTCCCTGGAATTCACTTTGTTAAATTTATTGTGCAGTTCACTTAGATCTTACTCACTTAGATCTAATTAACATTTTTAAATAACTTAAGAAAAAGATTTTATTTATTTATTTTTAAAGAGAGAGGAACGGAGGCAAAAAGAGAGGGAGAGAAGCATCATTTGGTTGTCTCTCACATGCGCCCCAACCAGGGATCAAACCTGAAACCAAGGCAACTGCCCTGACCAGGAATCCAACTGGTGATCTTTCACTTAAGAGGGATGATGCTCAACCAACTGAGCCATGCTAGTCAGGGCTAATTGGCATTTTTAATTGGCATGTTGTGTAGTCCTGGAATCCTCTTATTAGATTTCACAGATGTCTCTGGCAGCACAAAGTGTTTTATTAGCAAAATAATTGTGTTACAGTAAAATATATGTGTACATATTCACTGAATTAATAAGTGAATTAAATGATAACTTCATGGAAACCTTCTGAGAAAGTGGTTATGGACTATCTTCTCAGCATAAGATAGTGAAGCTGACTTTGTGTGTATGTAGGTTTTAGAAGAAATAAAGGTGCTTTTCTTTTAGATTGTAGTAATATTGTGTATGTGTGTTCAACCAGAATGGGATTCATGTCCTTTGACTGAACCTAAGGAGAGACTGTTGAATGCCTTGGCAGCTGAAAGGAAGTGAGTACAATGTATAGTGCCTCTCACCAGGGAAGTAGCTGTCTCACAGCTCTCTAGAAATGAAGACAATCAGAATTAGGGTCTACTTTGTGCTCCATTAGGTAGCTCTTTTCAGTCTCTGGAGGTGATGGCCAAAGAGTAAGTAGATGATAAAAAGAGGAGGTGGTCAAGAAACTTTTAGAGCTTCTGAGTCCAAGCCCAAAGTTTTTCTGCAGTAGATGAAGCCACAGGGCCTGAAGTCCTGGCCCCTGAGCTCTTACCACCAGCCCAGGGCCCTCTTGGCTAAACCACAATGTCTCCTATCCTTCAAAGTGTTCCTTGTAGGAGAAAAATGGGGGGGGGGGGGCACGGCAAAAAATTGTGGAAGAAAGAACTGGAGCTATTAATCAAGCCAGAGCCCAAAGTCTTTCTGTTGTTTTTTTTTTTTAATCCTCACCTGAGGACATTTTCTTCATTGCTTGTTAGATAGGGAGGAAGGGCGCGAGAGAAACACGATGTGAGAGTGGTGTGTCAATTGGTTATCTCCATATGCACCCACATTGGGGATCATATTTGCCAGACCAGGGATCATAGGGCCCAGCCTAGGGATTGAACCCTCAACCTAGGTATGTGCTGTGACTGGGAAATGAACCCGCAATCTTTCAGTTACAGGACAACATTCCATCTGAGCCACATCATCCAGAGCTGGCCCATAGGTATTTTTAAAATACTCTTTTGGTTGTAAGAACCAGACTCCCTCAAGTGGTAGGAACTTATTGTAAGGTTTCCCCTGCATGGGGACCCGTGCACAGCTAGCTGGACACTGGACCTCAGGAGGAACAGGAACCACAAGTGAGCCTGGCTGCAGGAGCAGCTGTTCCACTGGATTGTGGGTTCTCTTTTGTTGGGCGGTGCCCCTTCTGTCAACTTCTCTCTATACCTCTCCTACCACTGACCACTTCCCATCTCTGTCCTGTTCCCTCTCCTTCCTGCTCACAGTCTCTGCTTCTTTCTGCCTCCAGCATATGTCATCTTTCCTGACTTGGCAGATCGTGTCACTAGCTATTCTTTTCCTATTTCCCGATTCCAGTTCACAAAAGGGATCATTGTAATGGCCCTAGAATCATTTCACAACAGGTGCTCCGCAGGCCGTTAGCTAGCTAATGAAATGGCTCCTCTAGTGTCAGGTGACTTTTCCTGTCCCTTCAGATGATGGAGCAGTCACATGGGCTTCAGGGGCTGAGTGCTCACTGGGCTCACTGGAAAGGGACCACAGGCAGAGAGCACTTAGAATGGGATGCTGTTAGATTCCTTAGGCACTAGTTTTAGTCTTACTACTAGTTTACTTTGAAGCAGGCCTTCTCAGGTTGACAGTTCTAATCCTACTTACATCACTATTTGTCCTCTCTTGACAAGACAGTTCTCTGATGGCTGCCCCTCCATGTTCATGTCATGCTCACTGGGACCCTCCTTGGGCATAGGCAGGTGGAGGAAGTGAGAGGGAGGAGTGAGCAGGTCCTTGCTGCAGCTCATCTATTTTTAGTGTTGGACTTCTATGTCAGGTTTTTTTCAAATAAACTTGTTATTTTGGACTAATTTTAGATTTATGGAAAAGTTAAAACAGTACAGAGAATTGCCTCTGTGTACCCATCACCCAGTTCCCCCAATGTTTAACATTTTGCATTACTGTGGTACATTTGTCAAAACTAAGAAATTGACATGGCTACGTTACTATTAACTAAATTATAGTAGCCCCCGCCCCATGCCCTGCTTCCCTATCCATGGTTTGCCTTTTTGTGGTTTCAGTTACCCCCAGTCAATCATGGTCCAAAAGTATTAAAAGGAAAATTCCAGAAAGAAACAATTCATAAATTTTAAACTGAACACTGTTCTGTGTAGTGTAATAAGATCTTGTGCCTTCTGGCTCCACCTGGGATGTGAATCATCCTTTTGTCCAGTGTCTCCGAGCTATAAATACTTCCTGCCCAGTTAGTGTCTTAGTGGCCTTGGTCACTCAGATGGACTCTTGCAGTATTGGGGTGATTGTGTCCAAGTCACCGTTATTTTACTTACTTATGGCCCCAGAACCATTCACATAACTTTTATATTGTTATAATTGTTCTGTTTTGTTATTATTGTGATTAGTCTCTTACTGTGCATCATTTATCAATGAAACTTTACATGTAGGGTTTGGTAATATTCCTGGTTTCAGGCATTCACTATGGGTCTTGGAATATATCTCACACAGATAAGGGGGTCTACTATACAGACTTTATTCAGGTTTCACCATTTTTTCCACTCATGTATTTTTTCTGTTCCAGGATCCAATCCAGAATACTACATTCCATTCAGCTCTATAAAATTTGGTTTGAAGAAAGGATTCCACTGCTAAACTGAATATGTACACACATACCACCACCACCAGCACAAGAAACCAAAAAGTCTATAGCCCTATTCTTTTCTCTTCTAGTCCATATGGATACCACATACTTTTACTAACTTCCTCTTTATTTAAAGCTGCCTTTGTTATCTTTCTCTATGGCTTAAGAACCTACAGTAGGTGACCTTTGCTGAACACATCAAATCCAAACTCCTTACCCTCGATACCCAGACTTCCCTGTGATCCACACCCTTTGCTCCACACTCTCCCCCACCTCCTCTTTCTTCTCCAACTTGTGCAGGTGGGTTCTGGGATCTCCGCTCCCAGCCTCTGTTGCTGCTGTTTGTTTCTTTGCATCTCTGAGAAGACTTCCTCTTGCCACTTTCTGAAGATGATTTCTCAATGACCTGTACCCCCTTTTTATGTCCTGCAGGTATTAAGTTTATGTTGTTACGTTGTTTATATGCTGTCTGGTTTTCCTTTTAAATCATAGTTCAACTATATTTTCATGATCGTAAGAGACTTGAGTGGGCCTCCCCAGACCTTTATGCTTGGCAGTGACAGGAACCGTGAGCTGGTTAGGTGATGTTCACTCCTTCCTAGAGAAAGGAGGAGCCTGATTTTGGATTAAAAAAATAGCTTTCCATGTGTGAACATGTGCGTGCTGCAAACCAGAATAATGTTTAAAAGTGGGGTGGAAGCTAAACCTGTTGGGGCATGGAGAAACCCCAGAAGGTTTCTACTTAGTGTCATCTCACATTGTTGGGTGTTTCTCATGGTTGTGATTGGGACACGGAGGCACATGGAAGTTATGCAGAAATCTGTATTGAATGAACCAATAAGTAAGGGGATAAGTGATTGGATAAATGATGGCTCCAGTTAAATTTTAATGCTCTGAGACTAGGATGCTGATCCCTTATATCATTTACCATATTTGTCTAAATATAAAATGGCTCTCAATTTAAATTACATCCTGTTCTTTTCTACATGAACATACTGTCAGGCCCACTTGGATATTTGAATTTCTAGGAATTTAAATGGAATACTCAAGTATCTGCTTCTAATACTTAGTTTAATTATACATTAAAATCACATAACATTATATTAATTTGAAAATATTTTTTTGCCCTCACATTTTATAAAGTAATTTAATTCAAAAATTTCCCATGAATCTTTCACATTGGTGGCCTTATCATCACAGGACCCTTTCTGGGTATCCTAACAGGTTTTGGAGCACATCAACCTTTATAGGTATCCATGTTGTAGGATGTGTTTTTTCTTTTTTTTTTTAATGAGCATATTTCATTTATTTATAAAACTTTACCTTGTAAAAACCTCAGGAAATAAAATGCAAAACAATAATAGAATACAGAAAGATAAAGCTCAGATTTTATCACTGGTCAGGAACTTCTAATGCCATCTAATATCAATTCACTAAATGGCTACTCCTTGAGCTATGGTTCTTATACCAGGGCAGTCACTGTCCAAAAAGTTGAGACTTCTCATTCTAGTGTTGTAGATTAGTGCTGCTCAAAAGAATTATAATGTAAACCATAAATGAGAGGCATATATATAATTTAAAAATTTCTAGTAGTCACACTTAAAAAAGTAAAAAGAAACAGGTGAAACCAATTTTAGTATATTGTATTTAATCCAATATATCCAAAATGTTATCATTTCAGCATAGAATCAACATAAAAATTGAGATATTTTACATTCTTTTTTTTTTAAACTAAGCCTTCCCAGTTTGTTGTGTGTTTTACCATTACTTCATATCTCAGTTGAAATAGGCACATTTCCTGTGTGTCAGATGTGGCAGGTGCCAGGTGTGGCAGGTGGCTACTGTACTGGACAGTGTAGCTCTAGCTTTTGCTGATGGAAATTTTTGTTTTCAGAAAGACATGAGTTTGAATACTTATTTCCTGTCTGACCTTGAACAAGTTATCTTCTGCAGAGCCATCATGAGAATGAAATGAGATGAGTCATGCACCTCTCCCAGCATCTGGTCCATAATAGGGGGTCAGTATGTGGAGGGTGGGGTGGGACAAAGTCAGAGACAAAAGCAGCAGGAAAATCTGGATGAAATTCCTCACCGTAGGGAGAGCTGAGAGAGAAAGAGAGAGAGAGAGAGAGAGAGAGAGAGAGAGAGAGAGAGAGAGAGAGAAGGCTAGAGCAAAACATGATCTTCAAACATACCATTTTTGTTTGTCTTTAAGAGGCAGAACTTGTGGAAGCTACAGAAAAGAAGAGTCCAGTTCCACAGGAACTGACTTTTAAATAGACATATTTTGAGTATGGAATGAGTTCCTTTGTGAGTAGTGAGCATTTGATCAGAACATGAACTCTTATTTTACCACCCAGTGGGAATACTGTGAGGAGGATCGAATCAGGCAGCACATGTAAAACACTGTGGTATGCTGTGTATCACTCCATTACTATTAATGTGAAGCCTAATGGTAAATTCATTGACCACTTAACACAGGTATAATTGATCTAGATCAACTGTAGGTCCTCTCAATCTTCTAATTCACTACTTTTTTTCTTGGAACTATTGCCTAATTGGCCAACACTGGACTCTACACTCTTTAAGGATGTGACACATGAGAACCTTTCCTATCTTTTCCCTGACTCTGACTGTGTGAGTACTGACTTCCCACAGTGAATTTGCTTTTCTCCACCCGATGAACTTGTATTTCCTGCCACATAGGCATCAGTTTGTTGCTTAGCATGACAAGCGCTGGAGGAGTGGCAATGCTGTCCTATCTTTGGGCTTCACATTATCAATTCAGTCTCCTTGAGATTCTCTCACACAGTGGGTTCTGAGTGCCATTTCTCCTGCTCTTCTTTCTGCTTCTGACCACATGCTCTCTCAGTTTCTACTCCTCAGCTACAGGGGTTTTTGAGGGATCCATCCTAGGCTCCGTACTCTGCTCTCTCCTCTATTATCTAGGCCCTGCTTTCCATTCTTACATCTTTTCTCTCCAGCTCAGTTTTCCCCTTGAGCTGCCTACCTACTGTTCTCACCAGTGTGTGACAGGCTCCTCTCAACCAGCATCCCATACCTGAACTCCTTGTCCCCAAACCTGTTTAACTGTGAGGAGCACCATTATCTGCTCAGCTTGGGATGCATTCACTAATCAGTTCTGTCCTGAGCCACAATGACTAATTCACCCAATACTGGAACAGGTTGCTTTTTCTTTTAAAATGAACCTTAAAGGATTGTTTGTATCATCTAGCACTTGGAATTCTGGGTCATTCCTTTTCAGCTAATTTAACACTGACTCTGTGTCAATGTCGTCTCTTGTATAGTGATTCTCAAAAAGCACATCCTGAAACCATTATTGATTAAGTTAGTTTCAGGCTTTTGTGTTTCCTCCAAATAGTATTTTGGTGTTGCTAATAAAGTAATTGGTAGAGTTCTTTGCAATATGAGTCTGGTAGGAACCAAGGAGAAGGTGACTCCCTTCTTGGTGCCTCGTAATTTTGAAAACAAAATTTTACCCTCTATCTAGGCATATATAGTAGTTCAACTTCCACAACTCAAAGATCAGGGAATTTGAAGCCTGAGGCGGTTTCAGTGACCTCTGAAGGGTATGTCTTTTGTGTGTAAACATTTGAGTAGTACACTAGCTCTTCACATTTCAGTTTTACTTTTTCTAAAAATAGAAGAACCTAGAAATTCACTTCTTCTTATCTTGCCTATTCACTTACTCTTTGATTCTAAAAATGTATAGTTCATCCCCCAAACAAAACCTAAACATATGCTGCCTCCCAACACTTTTCTGCATGGCATATTTGATCCTCACAGCAGCTCTGTCAGGTTGATCAGAATTTATCCACTTTGCAGATAAGAGGTAAGGCCCAGAGAGGTTAAATTACCTGTCCAAAGTCACACAGCACACCAGGTCATTGTGTTGTCCCAAGGGGCCACACTCTCCCTTTGTGGCATCAACTTGAGGAGTGTGGGCTCTGGAACCCCAGATTCCTGAGTTTTAACTCTAGCTCTTCACTTATGAGCCATCGGTTGAGCTCCTCAGCATATCAGAGCTTCAGTTTTTCTCCTATTTATAGAATGGAGATGTAATAGTTTTTAGTGGAGCTAAGTGATACAGTGTGTTTTGAACCCTAGGTGCAGTCCTGGGGTGCCTTGATGTATGTGTGTGTGTGTGTGTGTGTGTGTGTCTGAGGTTGCATCATGTATAAGGCATCAGTGAACTGCTGGGCCTGCCTGCTGGTGCCTGACTGGTGTTTGGATAGATTTGTAACTCCTTCTAGGGTGGTCTGAATTTTTGCTTTTTCCCTTGGGAGTTCTGGGAGACTCCTGGAGTGGTCAAACCATTCTTAAACTCTGTCTCTCTCCCCCTTTTCAAATGAGCATGTTCAGATCCTTGTTTATAAAAATAGACATTTGTCACACAAAAAAGGCCTAGACTTGCAGGAGTGTCTAATCTTTTGGCATCTCTGGGCCACACTGGAAGAAGAGTTGTCATGGGCCACACATTAAATACACAAACACTAACGAAAACTGATGAGTAAAAAAGGGTTTTAAGTAAATTTACAATTTTGTGTTGGGCCACATTCATAGGTATCCTGGGTTGCATGTGGCCCGTGGGTCGCAGGTTGGGCACCCCTGGTAGAGTTTCCTGGCAGAGTAAAACACAGAAAGGTAGTTTTTCAAGTGTTGAAGGCACTTGATAATAGCTGGTGTGGTATGTGCTGTGGGCAGCAGGACCCTGAGGAGAGCTATGGTCTCCCATCTGCCCCAACCCAGGGACTCCACTCAGTCCTACAGGGCAGAGGTGGGAGGCTCTAACCCATCACTCAGCCTCAGACCCTCTCCATCCTAGGTTGTGTGGATCCTGAGAAATAAGATACCTATTAAAAAGAGCTCCTGGTGGCTAACTGCAGTCAAATTAAAAAAAAAAAAGCCTAGCAGCCATTTCTACACAGGGGCCTTTCATGCAAACAGCATTTCAGGGAGAAGCCTGTATTGAACTGCTGCTTGCATGTTGTTTCTGCCATCTGAGCTGGACTGAGACTTTCCCCATCCAGTTGGAGCTGCTCAGCTATATCTCCATCAGCTTCTTCACTGACCAATCAGAGCAGCTCCTTTCTGACCTTTCAGGACAGTGCCTTTTGGACCAATCAAATGGTGAGAGTTGGAGTCCTTATTTGCATGAGGACAGACCAATTAGGGACCGGTGGCAGGGACTTCTTTTTACATAAGTTAGCTCCCCTCTGGCCCTGGGAATGCACGTTCCCTTTCCACTGAAGACTGCTGAAACACTAAAGATGCTTCTGTGGAGCACAGTGGAGCAGATCACTGCAGGGAGGAGGCAGAGCAAAATTGTCTAGCCAGAGAGGGGCCCAGCCCCAAGGCTGCCTCACAGCCTTGCTTTATCACAGTTGAGCTGTCTCACACTGAATAAGGTTTACTTCTTTACTGCACCCCAAATTTGTGGATTCCTATTGACGTTGAACTGGTGCCAATAACTATCTGTTGACAGTTGTTTGTGCACATCCACCCAACCCTGGTATGCTCAAGTACCTTCAGAAGCAAGCAGGTCCCCTTCAGCTCGCACCCACGCTGGGATAGACCCCTCCCACCATCTACTGGCTTCTATTCCATCTTTGTTCTTCACTTTCTGGTTGGGGTTTGCTGAGTTGGGGAATTGTGTCACATTCAGAAAAGTATTTATTACCAAGCCAAATGAGGCAGTTGTCCAGAAACTTAAGCAAAACTTGATGTTTGTTATCAAGGCATGGCCCTGGGGAGATACTGGCTTCATCAGACAGTGGTGAGTGTAAGAAAGTATTTACATTGTCCATTTATTTCCATTTGGAAAATATGAAGAGAATTGTAGATGTCTGTGAATAATAAATTATAGCCATATTGTATTTGCCCCAATCCATGATTAAAATATGGAACCTACATTTCAGTAGATTGTGTTCTTCCATTTCCTTTGTGCCTGATGTACGCCATCAATATAATAAGATGTGACCAGAGATTATATCCATGGTAGACAGTTTGGATTGCATCTGGATTCTTTTCCTGATTGCTAAAAGTTCTTTCCTGTTGGTGATTTGAAGGATGATAATTTTTTTGTATATTGACCAGAATAATTTGACAGGGATATATAGTCAGATAAATGGTTCTTTCTGAATCGATGTGAATAGAATACCATGTAAGACAAGTTCAATATGTGCATTTTTTAAACCAAAAAAGATTGGATTGTTGGTGCTTCAGAGATGAGTAAAAAGAGCTGTGTTTGTTTTCTTTGGGAACTTAAATACAAAGTCTTGTTTTAAATCCTTGATCTGAAGAAACAAATTAATTTAATAAAATAGAGGGAGGACATCACATTTACTTGAGTAACAAAGCAGGTTGCGAAGTGCAGCCATCATGAAGCATAGATTGTTGGCCGTGGAGTTTGTCCACCTGTGCCCTGCATCTCTCTCCCCACCTGTGAATGGCAGAGAAGCCCATGCTGAGGTCCTGGACAGGACAGCCAAGCACACTCATAGTTAACGTTAGTTCGCTAGGCAAGGCTCTGGATGGAAAAGATATGTCCTAGATAGGAAGTGAGGAATTTAATAAATTTTATACATCTAGGAGTTGATGTTGTGATTTTAGATGATTAAATTGACACATTAAGAATTTTGTGATAAACCTGTACCACAGTAGGAGAGTGGGGTGTCAGTGTCTCATAATTTAAAAGAATTCTTGCACCCTTGGAATGGCCAAATCACTCATTAGTGTAGCAGCAGGCTGTTGATCTGCTCTTAGTCACTGTCTCCACTAGCTCCACTCAGCCTGGCTACATGCCCCTGTGCTTGGCCAGCACTGGCCTGGCCCTGATTGTCGTGAGCATGTTCATACCACTCTATGGGTGATTTTTATTCCCTCATTCCCTGGGATGGCTACTTTGTACACTTAACGCATAGTGTTGCCTGTGTTTTACATTCCCACAGTGATTTTAACTTCAGAAGAGGATAGGCCATGTCTCTGCATCCTTGAAATGCACCTTTCAGTAATTTTCCTCGTGTTTGAAAATGTCAGCACTGATGACTCACACTTTGAGTTACTCCTCCTTTGCTGAAATGAAGATGATAAGTGAAGTGCTTACTGCATTCTTAGTATTTGCACAGATTAATTTATATAATCCTCACAAAAACCCTAGAAGTAGGTACTGCCATCATTTCCAGCATGCAGATGAAGATACAGAGAGTTTAGTATCTTATGTGAAGTTGCGCAGCAACCTCTACTAAGAGGTAGAGCCAGGATTTGAACCCAAGGAGTGAGGCATCAGAGCACATGTTCTTCAGCACCATGCTGGATCACCCTATGTTAGTTCAAGTTGTATGTAAAGTAAAAGTACGTAGGGCCAGATACTCAGACTTTAATTTAGGAACGCATTTGTGTTTCACATTTCCAACGACTGCTAAAACAAATAAATTTTCCCCTGCCCCCAGCTAAATCACAACACAGTTCACATTTTGAGCAAGATTTTAATTTGGATAGAGAATCCTGTAGCATCACTGTAGGGGATCTGCATTCCTTGCTTTTCTCCTAATAGAGGAGCCCCTTACATGACTTAGAGGTGAACATTTTCCTTCCTGGCACACTTGTGAAGATTTAGGAACATTTGGGAGAAAGAGCGTCCCTGGTAAATATTATTTGCAATATATTGTTCCTACAAATTTTGCATGTCTTAATTTGTAGGTATTGGACCAGACTTTAGTTACACCTTTAGTAAACATGTGATTTTGTGGGTATACTTATTTTCCAGTTTATAAGATAAAAGAATGCTATAACCTGGTGTAAAGTTAAAAGCCATTTGGCTTCTTCCCCTGTTATGGATCTAGGATGTTGGCCTGACTCCCAAAGGCTAAGCCAGGCCCTCACCCTGGTGCCCTACTCCCTGTGAGTACCAGCCCAGCCTCTCAGATCACTTAAACATTGTTTATTGAGTGCCATGACCACACACCCTGCTGTCCCTGCACAGCTTACTACTTCTTCCTCATTACAACAAACTATTTTCTTTTTTTAAATATATTTTATTGATTATGCTATTACAGTTGTCCCATTTCTCCCCCATCATTCCCCTCCACCCTGCATACTCCCTCCCACCCACATTCCCCCCTTTAGTTCATGTCCATGTGTCATAAGTTCTTTAGCTTCTACATTTCCCACACTATTCTTGCCCTCCCCCTGTCTATTTTCTACCTACTGTCTATGCTACTTATTCTCTGTAACTTTTCCCCCTCTCTCCTCCTCCAACTCCCCTGTTGCTAACCCTCCATGTGAGCTCCATTTCTGTGTTTCTACTCCTGGTCTAGTGGTTTGCTTAGTTTGCTTTTGCTTTAGGTGTGGTTGTTAATACCTGTGAGTTTGCTGTCTTTTTACTGTTCATATTTTTTATCTTCTTTTTCTTAGATAAGTCCCTTTAACATTTCATATAATAAGGGCTTGGTGATGATGAACTACTTTAACTTGACCTTATCTGAGAAGCGCTTTATCTGCCCTTCCATTCCAAATGAAAACTTTGCTGGATAGAGCAATCTTGGATGTAGGTCCTTGACTTTCATGACTTGGAATACTTCTTTCCAGCCCCTTCTTGCCTGTAAGGTCTCTTTTGAGAAATCAGCTGACAGTCTGACGGGAACTCCTTTGTAGATGACTCTACCTTTATCCCTTGCTGCTTCTAGAATTCTCTGCTTTATTTTAATCTTGGCGAATGTAATTCTGATGTGCCTTGGTATGTTCCTCCTTGGGTCTAACTTCTTTGGGACTCTCTGAGGTTCCTGGACTTCCTGGAAGTCTATTTCCTCTGCCTGATTGGGGAAGTTCTCCTTTATTATTTGTTCAAATAAGTTTTCCACTTGTTGCTCTTCTTCTTCCCCTTCTGGTACCCCTATAATTCAGATGTTCGGTCATTTAAAGATGTCCTGGAGGTTCCTAAACCTCTCCTTATTTTTTTTGAATTCTCGTTTCTTCCTTCTTTTCTGTTTGATTGTTTCTTTCTTCCTTCTGGTCTACTCCATTGATTTGAGTCCCAGTTTTCCTCTCATCACTATTGGTTCCCTGTGCATTTTCCTTCATTTCACTTATTGTAGCCTTCATTTGTTCATCTAATTTGTGAGCAAAATCAACCAATTCTGTGAGCATCCTGATCACCAGTGCTTTGAACCATGCATTTGATAGGTTGGCTATCTCTTGGTCACTTAGATGAATTGGCTCTGAGCTTTGATCTGTTCTCCTGTTTGAGCCTTTTTTTTTTTTTTTTTTTTTTTTTTTTTTTTTTTTTTTTTTTTAGTCTGGTCGCAGCTGTTACATAGTGAGGGATGGAGCCTTAGGTGTTCCCCAGGGTGGGGCAGCCCAGTTGCTGGGTAGTGATGCTGTATGTGGGGGCAGGGTCCAAGAGGGAACAATGGTGCTTGCTCCGCTCTCTCTAGGATTCCAGTCCCTTCCACTGCTTCCCCTTCTCCTGGATTATCTGTGTGCGAATGTAGGACCACCTGGTCCCAGTCATCTTGCACAGCCTCACTGGGTCTGCACTGTTGCCACCCCATGCCCGGGATGCACTAGCTGCTGCCTGTTCACCTGGGGTCTGCTAGCTGCCACCTGCGTGCCCGGGTCCACCAACCTCCACTTTTTCCTGCGGCGACTCCACCCCTCTTACTGGTCTGGATGAATGGTTGTTGGACTTCTGTACAGTTCAATTTTCTATCAGTTCTGGTTGTTTTCCTGGTTCTAAGTCTTTGTTGCCCTTAATTTTGGTTGTGGGAGGAGGCACAATGTGTCAACCTACACCTCCATTTTGGCCGGCAGTCCACAACAAACTATTTTCAAAGGCATTTTTACCTTTTACTGTTTTAGGTTGAGATTTTAAAATCTACTTGAAATTTCAATGGCTGCCCAATGAAAAAAAATGCATCATTCTGATTTAACTCGTTTAGTTGCCTCGGTTTAGACTGATAAGTGAACTTTTTTTGCTGTTGAGTATAAAATACAACCATAAAGTTTGAAAGAATAACAATGCTTAGAAAAAGTGACCATGGTGCTTAAGGCCACACACAGGTAAGCATATATGTATGTTTGTACACACATAGTCCATGTGTTTATTATACAGACATGCACACATACTGATGAGGCTTGCTTTACACTTTTCTCTGAGTCCTCCTCCTGCTTCATGTGACAAGGGTGTAGTTCTAGGCTCAATGATCACAGATTTGTGTGTCCTCTGTGTGCCATACTCCCCTGGCCTGGTTTGCCCAGAACTTCAGTGAATGTTGAATCTTTCTGTGTCATGCCTCTCTTGACTCTTGTAACCTGTCCGTGAAGCCTGTCTTTTCGGGGATCTGGCCCATTGTAGTGGAAGGGACCCCCTTCTCTCTGTTCCCCTTCTTAGTTGGAAATTGTGTTCCCCTGAGGGTAGCGCATGATCTCTGCTTGCAGCTGCTCCCTGTAGGATCTAGAGGTCTGAGGAACAATCAGTACATGATTTGCCATAGTGCAGGGCCCTTCTGAGAGCCAGACCTGCTCCAGGGCCAGAAGGCTTCCCTGGTAACATCACAGAGCCCCCAGTTGCCACCGTATGACTTCTGTGTTCTTTTTAGTATAAGATCTGTAAGCAGAACAGAAAAACTTGTCTGATGTGGAGCATGGTTTTTCCTCTGTCCTTTCTCCCTGGAAGGGCTGCTGTTCTCCCAGGGTGAAGACACTGTGGGCCATTTACACACCATTTTCATATCAGGGCTCATGCTCTCATTGTCTGAGTGAATGTTCTGGTCTGGAGAAATAGTACCCCTGTTGCCATGCTGCATGAGGGAGGGCGAGTCAGGTGGTTATTTTTTCTCTCAGACAAGTCTGTGTGCAGAGATGGAAGTTATTCTTGCCCTGGGTAGTCTAGGGAATAACTAGTATAAAGGAGATGCCCCCCAAATCCACGATTATCTTCTGGAGGGTGAGCCCCTTGTAGTACAGGCTTCCCCTGCTAGGTGAGTGTTTTAGGAACCCATCTGTATCAGTGTACCAGCTGGCATTGTTGTGAGAGGCTTCATTCAGCTTCAGTGAATTTATTTTGAAGACCCTTTCAATATGTTTGCCCATTGCGTGATTGGTGACTTATTAGTGCATCTGCCCACACTGCGCTGAGTGTTCAGCAGTTTTTGACCAAAAAAGTGTGACCCTCCTGTCCCACCCTCCCTGTTAACGCTGTCTCACCCTGAGTGAATTTTTTGTGTTTCCCCAATGAAAAAAAGTCCTCAAAGGGAGTGTTTTGTCAATGTTGAAGAGGTTAAACAAAAAAAAGCAGAAGCACTAGAAGGTATGGAAATCGATGACTTCAAAAACTGTTTGGAGCAGCGTTAAAAAAAAAAGTCTCAATAGGTGCATTGCATCAAATGTACAGTACTTTGAAGGTGACTGAAGTTTAAACATATAAGAATAAATACATAATTTTTTATAAATTCTGGTTTTTTGAGGGGCTCTCCTCGTATGCACAGCGCTTTGGTCTGCTTGAGTTGTTCACCATTATGTCACGTGGTGCTGCTGTCAATGTGACTTTTGTGACTTTCTGAAAAACCATCACAAAAGCAACATATTACAATCGGGTTATTTATTGATGTCCATGAATAGAATGGAAATAGTTCCTGTTTTCTAGGTTGCTTCTCTAAGTGCAATTGCAAAGGACAGCTGTTTGCTTTTCCGGGGCATTGTACAACAACTGGCATTTATTCTAGCATTTTTTAAAATAAAGGGATCTGAAAATGTTTGAGTGCTCTCTTCACTCTGAAAAATAGAAGTTTCTCTTAATGAATGGAGGCAGCTTTATTGCAGTGCCTGCCAACTTCCCTCAAGGCTGGATGTGAAGGAAAAATGTAGGTGGTAACTCTAGCAGAGATCTGCATGCTCCAACTGGAAACTTCTGGAGCTCACAGGTTGGGAGGAAATGCTCCCACGTTCCTGCTGGCAGAGGCTTCTACTGGACTCTGTGACCTCAAAGATAGTGTTGTGTTTCTTCTGGAATGGACAGTCCTGCTTATGATCCTCCACAGTGGTAGAGAAGCCTCAAGCATTTTAAGAATGACACGGTGTGAGGTCTGGCCAGGAGCCTCCTGGAGTTAGTTACCTGATCTGGAAGAGCCGCAACAGCAACTGTTGCTTTTGCTCCTCAGGCTTTATCTGCTACCTTACCACCCAATTGATGGTGAACCTGTGTGCTTAGTACTGTTTACTTTCTGTGTCATACCTGTTGGAGAAAAATGACCATTTCAGTCAGAATTTCTCCCCAAAGAGTTTATTTAGCAAAATAAAAAGCCACATTATTTATATTAGTATTTCTCTTGTTTTTTTTTTTAAATACTCTCCCACCAAATGACTTCCTGGCTTATCACAAATATATACCAATTAGATGTCTTATTTAATAATCAAAGTTGAAAATTAAAAGCCCAGTAAAAACAGTTTTTATAATTGCATCACTATCTGCTAGCTATCTGGAGTTTCTACCAGTTTTATCTTTTGTGAAGTCCCCAAAAGTTGATACCCACTTTGCAACATTGATCAGAGTTCTGAAGCTGACAGTGACAAAGGTCACAGTATGAGGTCTACTCAGTGGTTGGCACAGGCTGGGAATCACACTTGGTGTGTAAGTGCATAATGGATGCCTCCTTGGAGCTGGAAACAAACTGGTTGTGTGAAATGTTATCATAGTGTTTCTTTAACAGATCTATTCACTGCTTATGATAAAAGAAGTTGGCAGAACTAACAAGGAGAGGAGATTTCTGAGTACTTTTTAACATAATAACTATGGCTGCTTTAACTTTCCTATTCTCACATAAGGTAATTTTGTGTCTGTGAGCTTTAACAAAAACTATGATGAAAATCTTTCCCTCTATCACAATCAGATCGGTGCCTTATAGGTTGTTGCTTATGGGTTATAAACTTCCAAACTGTTGATTCTTTTTCCTGTGCGCTTGCATGACACCTGAGTTAACAGGTTGTTTAATGCAGATGGACAATTCCCAAACTCCTGTTGTACCTAATTATGTTGAGACAAATTCATGCAAATTTTTTATTGTTTATTTTCACAGCCTTAACTAACTTAAAACCATCTTCAGATTGTTTTTTAAAGTCTACTAGGTGTCTGGTTTCTCTCTTCCATTTCCAGTCAAATGCCCTGATACCTACCAGATGGCATAACCAATAGGTGTAACACACAACACTGAAGTTCAAATTAATCATTTTTAAATAATTTAATTTATTTTTATTCTTAGAGAGAAGGGAGGAAGAAAGAGAGGAAGGGAAACATCAATGCATGAGAGAAACATTGATTGGTTGCTTCTTGCACGACCTGACCTACAGTTCAGGCACATGTTCCTCAATGGGGAACCTAACCAACAAGTCCTCAGTTTGCAGGCCACTGTGCCTAATCCGTTGAGCCACACAAGGCAGGGCTCAAATTATTCATTTTTTAAAGTATATTTTGTTGATTATGCTATTACAGTTGTCCCATTTTTTTTTCTCCCTGTTGCACCCTGCTACCCTCCAGCATCCCCCACCCCCTTAGTTCATGTTTGAGGGGTTGTACATGTAAGTTCTTTGGCTTCTCTATTTCCTATGCCATTCTTAACCTCCCCCCATGTATTTTGTGCCTGCCAATTATACTTTTTATTCCCTGTACCCTCTGCCCCGTTTCCCCCTCCCACTCCCCACTGAAAACCCTCCATGTGATCTCTATTTATGTCATTCTGTTCCTGTTCTAGTTGTTTGTTTAGTTTTTATTTTTGTTTTTTAGGTTCAGTTGTTGATAGTTGTGAGTTTGCTGTCATTTTACTGTTCATAGTTTTTTATCTTCTTCTATTTTTTAGATGAGTCCCTTTAACATTTCATATAATAAGGGCTGGGTAGTGATGAACTCCTTTAACTTGACCTTATCTGGGAAGCACTTTATCTGTCCTTGCATTCTAAATGATAACTTTGCTGGATAAAGCAAAGCTGCATCTTTCTTAGATGTAGGTCCTTGCCTTTTATGACTTTGAATACTTCCTTCCAGCCCCTTCTTGCCTGTAAGTTTTCTTTTGAGAAGTCAACTGATAGTCTAATGTGCACTCCTTTGTAGGTAACTCTCCCCTTTCCTCTTGCTGCTTTTAAGTTATCTCCTTACCTTTAATGTTGGGTAATTTACTTATGATGTACCTTGGTGTGTTCCTCCTTGGGTCCAATTTCTTTGGGACTCTCTGGGCTTCCTGGACTTCCTGGAAGTCTATTTCCTTCACCAGATTGGGGAAGTTTTCCTTCATTATTTGTTCAAATAAATTTTCAATTTCTTGCTCCTCCTCTTCTGCTTCTGTCATCCCTATGTTTGGATGTTGAACTGCTTAAAGTTGTCCCAGAGGTTCCTAAGCCTCTCCTCACTTTTTTGAATTCTTATTCATTCTGTTCTGGTTGGATGTTTATTTCTTCCTTTTGTTTCAAATTGTTGATTTGATTCCTAGTTTCTTTCCCTTCATTGTTGGTTCTCTGTATATTTTCCTTTATTTTATTTTGTATATCCTTCATTTCTTCCTTCATTTTGCTACCTATCTCAATCAGTTCTGTGAGCATCCTGATTCCCAGTGTTTTGAACTCTGCATCAAATAGGTTGTCTGTCTCCTCATTGCTTAGCTCTTTTTCTGTAGTTCTGTTGTGTTCTTTCATTTGATCCATATTTCTTTGTCTTGGTGTACCTGTTATGTTGTAAGGGGTTGGAGCCTCAAGTATGTGCCAGGGAGGGGCAACCCCCTTTGCTGAGTTGTGGTGCTATCTGTGGAGGAGGGGGTCTGTGAGGGAACAGTACAGCTCCTTTGCTCTGCTCTAGCCCCTCTTTCCAAGTAACTGTCCTGTGAGACTGGGAGTTTCTCCCACCTTCACAATCCCCACAGGATTTGACAGCTAGAGGTTTTGAGTCTTTAGTTTCCTGGTCATACAGTCCCTTCTCACCCACATGGTCCACTGCCTTGCTGCCGGTCATCTCCACCCAGCTGCCCATCTCAGTGTCTCCTACCTTTCTGGGTGAATGTTTATTTAACTTCCTGGTTGTTGTAGTTCCGTGCAGTTTGGTTTTCTGGCATTTATGGTTGTTTGTTGTTTTTAAATTGGTTGTTATCTTTATTTTGGTTGTGTGAGGAAGTGAAGCATTTCTGCCTATGCCTCCATTTTGGCCAGAACCCCCCACTTTAAAATACCTGCTTTTTATCACCACTTCATTCTGAAATGGAGTAAGCCCAGTTATTTTGAAGGTTTCCCTAATTTCTCTTACACCTCTGGGTGCTAAGCTGCCATGTTACCTCGTACCTTTCCCACAGTGAAAAAGGCAGGGTGACAAGTCTGTCCTATAGGAAGTAACACTGGGAACCTCTGCAGCAGCTGCATTTGCTCCTGTGTAGGTGCATGTGAGTTTCAGTGCTGGGAATACATGTACATTAAAGGTCTCTAAGAGATGTCATCAGGCCATCTTGTTCAAAGCCTCCTTTGTGGGATGTGGGACAGAGGCAGAGAGGTTGGGGGGCTCACTCAGGGTCAATCAAGGTCACACAGCTGGTCGGTTGAGGCTGAGTTGGCTATCTGAAATCCTGTTCACCTAGAGGCTTGTCAGGTCATGGCAAGGGGGCATGAAACAAGAAAGGAGGCTGTTGTGTAGACGGAAGTCAGCTTTCTGGGGGGTCAGTCACTGAGACCATCATAGGGCTACCTCTGAGATAGGGTGAGGGAGAGATTGTCCCATGACTGTGGACACCCTCCAACCCTTCCTGTACCCAGTGACTCCCTGAGTTTCCTGGGCTGTCTCACAGCTTGGTCACCCTCACCCATGGTCTAGATCATCTCCTGGCCTTCGCTGACATGTAGGTCTGTTGCTGTCTGGGGCAGCCCGGCTGAGGACTGGTCTATATGCGGTATCAGAATCAGCTGCTTAGAACATATGCTAAGAAGGTCACAGCTTTGTCTGCTTATGAGGGTGGCCCCAAGGTAATGGAACTGGATTTGGACACTGCTTAGATGATCCAGCCTCTCTGAGCTCCAGGAACACCGTGGTTTTTGTGACTGAAGAGTGTACCTTGGACCAGGCAGCTTAGATCTGGGGGCAGAGACTGAAGTAGATCATGGTGTGAACCTTGTGCTGGTGTGTGCAGGGGTTTTCTCCAACGCAGAAGGAGCTGCGCCACACACTCTCCAGGCCGTCCTGTGGTCAAGACAGGACCTGTGGTTATACTGCTGCTGACAGTCTGACCCTCAACTTTTGGGGGCATGACACCAGAGGGCTATTTTTACATAGAGGTAGAGGTGACCTCAGACAGATATCTTCTGAAACTCTGGGCACAGGTGTGCAGAGGCTGATGTTCCTTGCTCCCACTTAACCACCTAGTCTCATTCTACTTGGTCCCACCTAACCACCCAGTCCCAAAGGCCTTCACCACAGCTCTTTGTGGGAGTGCCACTCTTTTCTCCTTGTTAGCGTGAGTACACTAAGGTGAATCAAGACCTTCAAGACCTTTTCCTAGGTAGAGGTAGGGTTCCAACCATGCTGGGTTTTATACTCCCTGCCGGAGACTGCTCGGATCCACTGCTCTTCTCCCTGACCTGAGAGAGGCCGGCAAGGCAGATAGAGATGGTTTGGAAGAGACTGGCCAGGCCAATATACAGTGTTGCTTGTGCCATCTGCAGGTTGTTTGTCCTCAGGCAGTGGCATAATCTGTCAGACCCTGTGTTTCCTCATCAGTAAAAGGGGAAGAGAAGGCTCTCCTCCTCCCAGGTGCAAACAAGATCCTATTTATGATGGTGACTTGGGACTCAGAATCTGCTGTGTGCCCAGGTGCTCCTTGAAGCAGGCTGCCTATGGTTGGTGCCTGAGCAGCAGGCCCCCGAGGGTACCCCAAGGTCTCCTCCAGGTGTAATGTTCTGCAGTTGCTGTCCTAATATTCTTAATAATCTTATCTTTGATTTGTGTTTTTGAAGTACAGTGAGCATGTCAGGGAATTGGCACTTGGACTCCCATGTGGTGCCACCCAGGATGGCTACTTCCTGCTGTTATGGGCACTGCAGGACCTGCTCAAAGTCCAGGGGTGGCCAGTACTGCTTACACTCTCCACTGGCCCTGCCTGATGTGAGACAGGTAGAGTAAGAGATTACAGAAGAAAAGAAAAGGCCTCTTTTCCTGCTGTTTGCACAAAGGGTCTGTACTTGCATTTTCTCTTGGTCCCACAGATTATGTAGGTGCCCTAGGTGACAGCCTCAGTATGTGGCATCTGACAGGTTGGGGAGATTGAGGATTTTCATGGAGTTGAGCCTGTACTGAGTGAGGGGCAGGTTTCCTTTCTGGCTGCTGAGAATTTTAGGTCCCCTGTCAGTGGGTCTGTAGCCCTGTTAGCCTTCTTGGTCAGTCAAGCTGTGACTGGGCCACCTCCCCTCTTGGGGTACACAGGAGTGTGGGGCCCTGTTGCTTCCATTTATCCTCTCTGTGCATTGAACAGCACACTTGGAGGTACCTCCTGGATGCCAGGGATAGTCATACCAGGGGCCTCCTGGGATGATAGGTAGCATTGACTGCATGTGTTGTGAATGAAAAAATAAAATACAACTGGGCTCTCAACACTTTGCATTTACAGCTACAATGTAGGGTACATGGCAGTAAGATTTGTGGCTCTAAAGAATAATTTCTTAACAGTGCAAGACAGGGATAAACACCTTTGTGACAGATAATCTAAAAATACAAGTGAGCTAGGAAGTGTGAAGGAGAGGGGACAAGATAGGCTGCCTCACAGATGGGGGAGACCAACCTCTCCGTCTGTGCCCCAGAGACATCTGACAGTGTCTACATACAGTCTGGGTGGTCACAGCTAAGAGGAATGCTGCTGGTACCCAGTGGGTGCTGCTAAGCATCCTACAGTTTTCAGGACAGACTCCACCTCAGAGAAATGTCACCTGTGCTAAGACTGAGAACCAATATCTCTCTTTAAAGAGACTGTGGGATTGTTGCCCAGTGAGTAGCGGGGGGATATTACATATTGTCTCCACATGTTCCTAAGACAGTCCTGTAAGTACAGCCATTTCCAGTTGACAGGTGAACACCTGTCTTCAGAGAGGACTACTGTGGTGTTCCTGTGTGTGAGGGAGCAGTTAGGGTTTTGCAGAAGGGCTTTCTGGCGGTTTGAGTATGTTTGCTCAAAGACCTTCACGGACACCCATGGCCGGTAGCAGTCCACTTTTTCCCACAGACCATGCTCCTCATCTCTCCTGGCTCTTTCTCTCTTTCTCAAGATGACAACTATGGCCTTCAAGTCCTGCTTGGGTTTGGGTCTCCAAACCTCCTCTTTGGCCTGTGTCTACAGCCCTCCTGTCTCTGTGCCTGCGGTCCCTCTCTGCCTGGAGCTGCTGATAGCTTGATTCCATGTGGTCCCTTCTCTCCTCCAGGTATCTGTTCCATAACCAGGTCTCTTAGGGCCCAGAGCACCCTGAAAATACAGAGCCCTCTGTTCAGGGAGGAGGAGAAAAGCCTGACCCTCTCTGCACTGTTGCCTGGGTGCTTTTGGGGACAGTTAGTGGCAGAAGACATGGGGTGGGATTGGGGTTTAAGGACCCGTCAGTCCTGGGGA
Source organism: Anoura caudifer (assembly GCA_004027475.1). NCBI lineage: Eukaryota > Metazoa > Chordata > Mammalia > Chiroptera > Phyllostomidae > Anoura > Anoura caudifer. The sequence goes on from PVKU01005781.1 coordinate 105,061, forward strand.
GTCAGGTGGGCCCATGTGTGAGCCAAGGTTGCATACCTGCGGGGGCCATAGTCCCCCTTCTCTCTTCATTCTCTCCACTTTCTCATTCCGCATCAGATTGCTGCACTGGCCCGGCCTTTCCTTGCCTTCTCTCTGATCAGGCTTCTCCATCTTCTGCCTCTTAGCCAGTCCTTTTACCCATACTCAGGCCAGTTCTCCCTGAGCACCTTCCATGAGCTCACCTTTGTCTTCAGCATATACATGTAGTTTCTTGAGTAAAATCCATCACTCCACAGATTCCTCAGTTTAGCTTACAAAGTTTCTGAGGCAGCTGTACTCTGCTCAGAGGGCACAGCCACAGTGATGAGAAGTCTGAACCTCATTAGTGGGAAAAACTGCTGCTCGGCAGATCTCTTCATGTTCTTTTATGGGAGAGTAGTGCCCTCCTAGGAGAATTATGTCCTGTGTTCCCAGCAGGCACATCCCACCAACTTGTCTAATGCATTTGAAATCAATATCAGGTTACATGGAGTAAAACAAAGAAAGAAACAAAACCAAAGTTGGTTGAGAAGCAGATATTTTAATGAAAGTCATTGGTTATCTATCCAAAGAAACTAGGGGAGGTGGTAATGACTGTAGGCCACATTAGAGTTGCCGTAAGGCCTGGCTGGGTTTGCTATGGGGAGGCTCGGAACAGGTACAGAAATGGTCTCTGGGAGGTGACCTTGGCCTGTTAGCTTTTAGCCAGTCAGAGAAGGTGGTCACTTCTTCCCGTTACTCACTCTCACAGGACAGAAAAATGGGCACATTCACAGCTTGTAGACGGGGGAAAAAGCAGCTCTACCCTTTCTACCCTCTATCCAGGCTACACAGGGGCACCCTGAGCCCTCCCGTGGGTGTAGTGGCCCCAGGAGCCACTGAATGTCCTCTGTTTCTAAGGTCTATTGAAGACAGGTCCTCAACCCTTTTAAAAGACAGGTTGATGATGAGATTCTCTGGTGACTGTTCTAGCTGCCCCAGAGGCTTTCCACTATTTAAGATTTCGTGACGTAAAGCTGTAAGTGGATGAATTTGTGTTTCACTTTTGTTTTTTTTCCTGCATCACTGGTGTTGTGCCCTTTCTCACGTGTCTAGGTAGCTGGTGAGTGATTAGCATCACCTGTTACTCCCTCGCCCCCTCCTCTGCCTCTTCCTCCCTCCTTGCAGTCAGCAGTGATTGTTCTTAGAAAACTGAGAGTTCTAGCTTTAGAGTCTGGAAGATGGAGCATGTGGCCTGGCCCTGTGACCCTGGATCCTGGCTAAATCAAGCAGCAGAGTCTTGGGTTAGCTGCTTCCTCCCTGACCACAATATCCCCATCTGTAAAAGCCACATGACAGCTCTATCCTGGGCCTGCTGACAGCCTTTTAAAATGCAGCAGCGCTCTTAGGCTCTTGCACACATTTCAGCTTAACAATACCCCACAACCTCTGGACCAACTAACTCGTACACACATTTCAATGAAGGGGGAGGAGAGGTCCATTCTGGGGACAGACCAAACTTTTAAGTCTTTGTTGCAGAATTCATAGAAATACAGCTGTTTTGATCATTAGCACATTTCCTAGTTTTGATAGTAATATTTTAGAGTGTACATTACATGGAAGAAACAAGAACATGATTTTAGAACATGATTTTAGCATTGTGTGTATTGGGAGACCCATCTTGCCCCAGTGGTGACTTTGCAGTGGTTACAAGGGAAGGGGCTCTGGGTTGCAAGGGTTTCTCTAGTCAGTAACATGGCGTTCAGCACTGTCCCATACCTGTTCACGCCCTTACCCATCAAGGAGCATGTTGACTCCACAGGAATGCAGGAAGGGGCGATGAGGACAGACGTGAGAGCCTCTTTAGACAGCTAAGGGACAGAATCTGGAAGGGGCAGATGCATCACTGTAGCTAAGAGGCTAGAGTGGCTTCCATGGGTGGATACTGCAGACTGGGGTACAGATGCAGACACACTTTCAGTCATCCCTGGTGCCCTGTTGTGAACTGGCTACCTTGTTCTGTGGTATGCATGTAGCCACGGCCAGGCAATCACTGTATCATTGCTAAAGTCTTACTCCTCAAGTCACTTCTGTGTTCAAAAGTGTACAACTCCTCATTGCCCCCCGAGTAGAGTTGCTCCAGTCCCACAGCCTCCTGTGGGGTCTCCATAACTGCCTCTGTCCACCCAGCTTTGTATGACCCATTCCTTGTCACTTTGGTACAAACCACATAATTACTCTGTGTGCACTCTTAGGCACACCAGACTGTCCCACTCTTGTGGCCTAGATCTCCCTCTGCTAGTTTACACTTCTGCTCATCCCAGAAAAACCAGTGGAAGTGCCATGTCTTCCCTGAAACCTTCCTTGGTCCTGTATTTTCTGCACACACATCCCTGGGCTCCTGTAGCATTATCTATCTCTTGTGAGTGTGTCATGTCCTCCTTTCATCAGGCCTTGTTCCTTTTGTGGACTGCACAGTACAGGGCCTCCAAAGCCACCAGCAGAATACCTGTATGTTACTCAAATGCACAAATATGGAGGCATAGAAAGAGGTTCTCAATGCAAAATCGGAATATTCTACATATGCGAAAATGTGGCCTGAATTTCCACCTCCCACCAATTTCTGTCGTGCACATTTTCAAACAATAAGAAAAGATGGAAGAAAAATGCAGTGAATGCCTATTTCTTCATTTATATTTAACCATTAATTTTACCATGTTGGTTTTTCTTTTTATGTTACTGTTTACCTGTATGTCTATCTTGGATGAACCGTGAAACTTTTATTTTGCAGACATTATTTTGCTCATCTTTAGATAATTTAGCACATATTTCTGAAGAATAAGGACCTATCTTTATGATAATTTTCCCATGCCCACCTAAGAGAACTAACACGAATTTCCTAATATTATCAATAGCATATCAGTGTGGTCCATATTTGGGTTTCCCTATTGCCCTTTGCAAGTCTTATGTGTTTTGTTATTATGCCCCTTCATCTCTCTTTTCTAAACTGGGGTCTCACCAGTACCACTGTTTCTCACACATGCATGTGAAACATGTGTGGAGCAGCATCCCAGCTGCAACTTGCTCCGTGTCAGTGGTACCACATGCCTCTGCTGTAACAACCAGGATCTTCTTCAGACAGTGCCATATGCCTGCTTGCAGACAAAATTTCCTGCTTCAGTACCACTGTTCTAGAACAGTCTTCCCAGGGTTGTTTTGTAAGGCATTGACCTTTTGAAGACACCAAACTGGTTGTTTTGTAAAACATCACACACACTCTGGATTGGTCAGGTCACCCTTTTGGTGGTGTCATTTAACTTGTTTCTCAGTTCCCTGTATTTTCTATAAACTGGAAGTGGGGGCCAAACTAAATAATTTTGGAAGCTTAACTTTTAAAATACAGCAAACTTGGTGACTATTTTTACTTACAACAAAATTAACTTCTGAAGGTAGAGAAGGCACGTTTCTCACACATGGGAGAGAGCGGCTGTGTGCAAGACTTGGAGCAGCTGGTGGTGGATATTGTCACGAACCAGCTTTCCTTGGTCTCCGCAGGCTGGTGTTGTGCAGGACACAGTGCTCCCTGGATGGGGTGGGGCATCCTCTTTTGTGTTGCCTCCTAGACGGTCCACCTGAGTCAGGTGAAATGCTCTGTGTATAGCTAAAATTTTCTTGCTTCTTTCCCTTTTTCCACCAAAACCAGCTATAGGGTTATGTATCATTTATTTACTTAAAAAAGTAGGTGTGTGTTTCTCTCAGCTCCCTGTACTACTGTGTTTATCATGTTTACTTTTTAGAGACTGTTTAAAGACCTGGTAGTAGTGAGGTTGCTGTTTAGGTCTTTACTGGAGCTCTTTGGGTGTTTTATGTACTGAGAGTGTATGAATGGGAGGGCAAGGTGGTCTTCCTTCCCTGGAGTTCATGCTCAGTACTGCATGTTACCACAGGGGCTCAGCAGGGTGTTTTAACCTTGGTTATCAAGTAGAGGATTTGTGAAAAGAGGAAGTGACCAAGAGTCGTGAAACTCTTGTCTGTGCTGTCCCAGTCACAATTATCAAAGTTAATTGAGATAATTCTTAAAACACATTTTCTGCCCAGTTGTGGGCCATGGGCTTGCATTTGGCTAAGTCTGTTCCATGACTGAAATCCACCTTGGCACACCTATATTTGGCTGGGCTCTGCCTTTGCAGGAGATGAGAGTTGTCTGCAAGCCCTTGAACATCTGAAGTAGGACATGTCTGAGATCGTTTTGAGGGAAAGGCACGGGGGCTGTATGCACTGTGAGGAAGGATGGTGTGGTTACTGAGAATGACAAACAAGGGACGAGGGTACAATGGTGAGAATACATGCCATATTTTATAATTATGCTGTCATAGAGTATAAACAGAGAGGTCTGTTTCCAGCAGTTCATTTTTTTTTTTTTTAGCCCACTGCCCCAATCCTCCCTACCTCCCTCCCATATCCACCCCCCCTAGTTTTTATCCATGTGTCCTTTATACTTGTTCCTGCAAACCCTTCCCCTTTTCCCCTGAAATTCCCTCCCCTCTCCCCTCTGGTGACTGTCAGCCTGTTCTCAATTTCAGTGTCTTTGGTTATATTATGCTTGTTTGTTTGTTTTGTTGATTAGGTTCCTGTTAAAGATGAGATCATATGGTATTTGTCCAATGTTCATAGCAGCACAGTTTACAGTAGCCAAGTGTTGGAAGCAACCTAGGTGCCCATCAGTAAATGAATGGATCAAGAGACCATGGTACATTTCCAGCAGTTCATTTTTATGAACTACATCAGTCTGGATAATGTTGGTGTATGGTAATCATTAGAGTAAGCTGTGTATCTGATTCAATAAAGAATTTGTCTCTGATTTATGCCAATTTAAACATGTCTTCTGTGTTCTCTTTGTCTCTGGAGGAGGGGGAAGCAGGTTGCTATGGAGATAGCTAAGAAAAAGTGACAGGTAAGAAAGCTTAAGCAGTTTCTGTTTTGAAAGTATTTGTGATGTAGGTAGGTATTTATGTGATGATATTATGTAGTAGAGCCATCTGCTTTTGCAAAGGTGTGCATCATGGAATCATGATGTGCTTATGTAAGGAACAAAATGCTATTTGTGTGTTATTAGGATATTGAAACTGTGAAAAATAAAGATGCAATTGAGCCCTAAGATTGTTTCCTGGGTTGCAGTTGCTGCAGGGTATAGTGTGTCATGTATAGAATTTGGAAAGCTATTTTCACTTATAAATGAAAAATTTATATAGTAAGAATTACCCAAGACTAAATTGAGTATATAATTTTGTAAGAAGCTGAAATTAGCTTTACTCTGGTTAATAACTGATTTTGATCTGTTCAAATGGCACCATTTTATTTTATTTTTTTTAAATTAAACTATCTCATATTGTTTGGGGACCAATTTAACAAGTTGTCACATGGCTGTTTCCCTGTATGGTAATTTTCTCAGGCATTTCAGAATAGTTTTGCTCTAATTTGTAATTATTTCTTTTGCACTTGATAATATTTGCTATCCCCATCCCTACCCATGGTTTTAGAAATCTGGTGGGATTTAAAAGAAAAAGAAACTTTAGAATCGGACTTATTAAATTCAATAATTCAGCAAGCATTTGTTGAGAGCCTATGCTAGGCACTGTGCTGGCCAATCAGTCAGTCTTTATGGAACTTATATTCTAAGATTAAGTTCTGCCGAGACAGGATGTGACTGTGGTGTGGTTCCTAAGTGACCTAGAAGAGTGGACGTTTTAGTTTACACCATGATGTGGTTGTGGACAGTGCTGCTACCTAGAGCAACCCCCTTCTCCAAACCTGGACTCTCTGGCCACTTTGGCCAATAGACGCAGAAGAAGTGACTTGCTGCGAGTTTCTGGGTACAGACCTTCAGAGACCAGCAGCTTGCACTGTCACTTGAAATGACCATCCTGTGAGGAAAGCCAAGCAACCCTGTGGAGAGGGGTTGATCATCCAGTCCACAGTCCCAGCTAAGTTCCAGGAAGCAGTATCATCACCTTGTCTGTCATGTGAGTGAGCTTCTTGGATCCCAGTCGAGCTCATGTGAAACAAATGGACCATTCCTGTTCATGTTAGATATTTGTAAACAAAACTGACTCTTGTAAACCACTGAGATTTTTTTTGGGGGGGGGCATTGTTTTATTTATTTATTTATATTTTTCCCTGTTTTTTACTGATGTTCAAATACAGTTGTCCCCATTCTCTCACCACCACATTCCTCCATCCTGCCCATGCCCAACTCCCACCCTGAATCCCACACCCCCTTGGCTCTGTCCATGGATCCCTTTCCCTTCTGTCCAATGTTATTTTCCTCTCCCTTCCCCTCTGGTTACTGTTTAGCTTGTTGTCAATTTACCGTATGTTTTGGACTATAAGACACACTTTTTTTTACCACATTTTTTGCTTCAACATTTTTTCCCTTATTTTCCTCCTCTAAAACCTAGGTGCATCTTATGGTGCAGACCCCAGACGCACCTAGGTTTTAGAGGAGGAAAATAAGGGGAAAAATGTTGAAGCAAAAAATGTGGTAAAAAAGTGCATCTTATAGTTTAAAAAATACGATAAATGTCTCTGGCTATATTTAGCTTGCCAGTTTGTTTTGTTAGTTAGGTTCCACTTATAGGTGAAATCATATGGTATTTGTCTTTTACCACTTGGCTTACTTCACTTAGCATAATACTTTCCAGTTCCATTCATGTTGTTGCAAAGGGTACAAGCTCCTTCTTTCTTTCTGTTGCATGGTATTCCATTGTATAAATGTACCATAATTTATTGATCCACTCATTCACTGATGGGAACCTAGGCTGCTTCCAGAACTTGGCTATTGTACATTGTGCTGCTACATTATGAACATAGGGGTGCATATGTTCTTTTGAATTAGTGTTTCAGGATTCTTAGGGTATAAACCCAGCAGTGGAATTGTCAGGTCAAAAGTCAATTCCATTTTTAGTTTTTTGAGGAAATTCCATACTGTTTTCCACAGAGGTTGTATCAGTTTGCATTCCCACCAATGGTGCACTAGGGTTCACTTCTCTCCACAATCCTGCCAGCACTTACTGTTTGTTGATTTGTTTGTGATGGCCATTCTGACTGGTGTGAAGCAGTATGTCATTCCCATCTCTCTGGTGGCTAGTGATTCTGAACATCCTTTCATATGTCTCTGGGCCCTGTGTATGTCCTTCTTGGAGAAGTGTCTATTCAGGTCCTTTGCCCATTTTTAATTGGATTGTTTGTCTTCAATTTCATCAGCTGTTATTGGTCTGTTCAGGCTTTCTGCTTCTTCATCATTCAGTTTTGGAAGGTTATATTTTTCTAAAAATTTGTCCATTTCACCGAGGTTTTCAAATTTCTTGGCATATAGTTCTTCATAGTAATTTCTTAATCCTTTGTATTTCTGTGGTGTCAGTTATAATTTTTCCTCTTTCACTTCTGATTGTATTTATTTGGGTCCTCTCTCTTTTTTTCCTGATTAATCTGCTTAAAGGCTTATCAATTTTGTTTATTTTTTCAAAGAACCAGCTCCTGGATTCATTGATCCTTAGAATTATGCTTTTAGTCTCTATGTTGTTTAATTCTCCTCTGATCTTGGCCATTTCCTTCCTTCTATTTGCTTTGGGCTATGTATGTTTTTTCCTCAAATTCTTGTAGGTATAGCATTAAGCTGTTTATTTGAAATATTTCTATCTTTTTTAGGTAGGCCTGTATCACATTGAACTTCCCTCACAGGACTGCCTTCACTGTGTCCCATATGTTTTGGACTGTTGTGAGTTCATTTTTATCTGTTTCCAGAAATTTTTTGATTTCTTCCTTGATCTCATTCTTGATCCGTTCATTGTTTAATAGCATGCTATTCAATCTCAATGAGTTTTAGTGTTTTTGAGTCTTTTTCTTGAGGTTGATTTCTAGCTTCAGGCCCTTGTGGTCTGAGAAGATGCTTTCTATGATTTCAATTTTCTTGAATTTGTTGGGTCTTGTTTTTGTCCAGTCATGTGGTCTCTCATTGAAAGTGTTCCATGTGCACATGAAAATAATGTGTATTTTGCTTCTTTGGGATTAAAGGTTCTCTGTATATCAGTTAAATCCATTTGATCTAGGACATTGTTCAATGCCACGATATCCTTGTTGATATTTTGTTTGGAAGAGCTATCCATTTTTGACAGTAGGATGTTAAAATCCCCTAGTATGAGTGTGTTACCATCTATATCTTTCTTAAAAATCCTCCAAAAATTTCCTCATGTATTTGGGTGCTCCTATGTTGGCTGCATATATGTTTATAATGTTTATGTATTCTTGATGGATTCTTTCCTTGAATATTATGAAGTGTCCTTCTGGATCTCTTTTTATGGCTTTTGTTTTGAAGTCTATTTTGTCTGATATAAGCATTGCTACCCTGGCTTTTTTCCCCCTGTCTGTTAGTTTGTAATATTTTTTTTTTCCAACCCTTCACTTTCAGTCTGTGTAGGTCTTTTGTTCTGAGGTGGGTTTCTTGTAGGCAGCATATGTGTGGGTCATATTTTCTTATCCATTCAGCTACTCTATGTCTTTTGATTGGAGCATTTAATCCATTTACATTTAAGGTTATCATTGATAAGTACTTATTGATTGCCATTTTACTCCCTTTGTACTTTTATTCCTTTCTCTCTCACTGTTTTTCTCCCTCTTTTTAAAGCAGTCCCTTTAGCATGTCTTGCAGTGCTGGTTTGGTGGAAGTGTATTCTTTGAGACTTCTTTTGCCCTGGAAGCTCCTTATTTCACCTTCCGTTTTTACTGAGAGCCTTGCTGGACAGAGTAGTTTTGGTGTAGGTTTTTGTTTTTCATTACTTGGAATATTTCTTGCCATTCCCTTCTGGCTTGTAATGTTTCTGTTGAGAAGCCAGCTGCTAGTCTTATCTGGGCTCCTTTGTGTGTTACTTCTTGTTTCTCCATTGCTGCCTTTAAAATTATCTCTTTGTCTTGGAATTTTGCCCTTTTAATTATGATGTGTCTTGTAGTGGGCCTTTTTGGGTTCCTCTTGATTGGGACCCTCTGTGCTTCCTGGACTTCAGTGAATTTTTCTCTCATCAGATTAGGGAAGTTTTCCATCATTATTTTTTTCAAGCAGGTTTTCTATTTCTTGCTCTTCTTCTCCTTCTGGTAGCCCTATTATATGGATATTATTCTGTTTCATGTTGTCCTGCATTTCCCTTAACCCCTTTCATTTTTTTTCAGTCTTTTTTCTTTTTCTTGCTCTTTTTGGGAGGTTTTTCTACTTTGTCCTCCAGCTTCGCTGATTTGATCCTCTGCTTCATCTGGCCTGTTTTTGATTACTTCTATTGTGTTCTTTATTTCAGAAATTGTATTCTTCATTTCCTCTTGGCCCTTGTTGTATGTTTCTGTGTCAATCATTTGCTGATATCATTTGCAGTAAGTTCTTTGGAGTTTTCCTGTTATTTTTGGTAATTCTCTCTGAGCTCATTGAGCTTCCTCATAGTCATTGTTTTAAACTCAATATCTGATAGTTGACTTGCCTGTATTTCATTTAGCATTCTTTCTGAGGATGCCTCCTTTCCTTTAAATTGGGGGTTGTTTCTTTGTCTTCCCCTTCTTGGTTTGTGGGACTCTTCTTGTTTGCTTCTGTTTCTTAAATTCATCTGTTTTGACTTTCTCACTTTGTGGGGTGAACTTCTGTGGTGGGAGAACTGTGAGACACAGTGGTGCAATCTCCTTGATCACCTGAACTTCACATTCTTGGGATGTCAATTATGCCTTTATTTGCTGCTTTTCTGGATGTAATTGTGTTTTGTTTGTTGTTGGGACATTCTTTCATGGGTCCTTCCCTATCTTTGGTTGACTGAGGGTCACTTTGCCCACCACGTCTTGTGTGCTGTTGTGCAGGTGCTGCCTGCACAAAACCACAGGGCCCAAGAAACAATCCCACACCCAGAAATGTATAGCTCCCCCCAACAATCCCACTATTAATAGCAAATGAACCAGTATTAATAAGAATGTAATGAGATTAAGACTATTATAAGAAAAGAGAGTGGATATATGATGACCTACTGAAAGAGAAATGATTTTGAGAGGGTAGAAGGAGGAGCACTAATAAGATTTGGGAGTTGGAGCAATGGAAGGAGAGAAGGTAAAGTTTACCTCATGAATAAAGAAAGGGAATGAAGAGTGTGGAATGCAGTATGAGAAGGGAAGCATATAATATTAGGTTTAAACAAATTAAAATAGTATAAAATGAAATAAAGTGAGAGAAAGAAAAAGGAAGGAAAAGTATTAATTAATTAATAAAAATATAGGATCCCAATTGGAGAGAAAGATCCACCAGAGTACTATCAACAACTAATGAACTAAAATTAATATAGGTAGTATGGGAATAAGAAGGCAAAAGAAACAAAGAAAAGTCTAAGAGATGTTTAGAGGATTGGGAAGTGATTTTATAATGATAGAGGGAGAGGGAATACTAAGAGTAAGGGACAAAAACTAGACTAAGTGAGGGAAAAATTAAATATTGGGATGTAAAGGAAAAGAAAAAAGAATACAGAAAAACAAAAGGGCAGGATGAAGAAGAAACAGAAGAAAGACAAATAAGAAAAAGCAAAAAAAAAAAAAAAACAGGCTAAGACGACATAATTAAAAATTGAGTCAAAAATAAAAGAGTAGGAGAGGGTTCTAGTAAATTTATTATCTGAAATATAGAATTAGTGAATCTCTAGAGATTCCCTTGAAAAAACAATGAGACAATTACTCTACCCACAACCAACTAGCAAAGTTTGTTACAGGTGTAGAGAGAACATGGGTATTTTAATAACTGGGCAAAAGGATGTGAAATGACCCTTGACAAGAGAATTCATTTTGAGTGTCTGGACAGGGAAGAAATAGTAAGAGTGTGGAATGGAAACAACTTGTAGCTAGAGAGAAAACCAAATTTAAAATGAGAATATTGAGAGGAAAGAGGAAGGTAAGATGAGCTAAGAGAAGGTAGGGGGAAAATATGTGAATTGGAATACACTATAGTATAAAATCTAGTGACTTATTATATACAAATTCACTGAACAAGAAATGAATTGTTATAAAGCTATGCAAGAAAAAAGTATCTCAAATCATGAAGGAGACCACAATGGCTTTCATATAGGTAGTCTCTTGTATTTACCACTGTTTTTTTTTTTTTTTTTTTTTTTTTTTTTTT